>SSNQ01034049.1:165818-186406 GCA_006942095.1 Nothobranchius kuhntae
CCCCACGTTTTCTTTTCCTTTCCCTTTCACCTCTGTCTCCGTGTCTGGTCGGCATTCAACAACAATAACAATAAAGTTTTAAGTATCAGGCGTGACATTAAAAGCAGACGCTTTGATGCTTCACCTGAGAATAAATCTGTAAGGCTTGTCACCAGCATTCAGACATCAATTCTGCTTGCTTCACAGCCAGACAGGACACGGTTAAAAAAGAAAAGAAAAAAAATTGTTTAGGTTTTTTGCCAAGAGCAGATTATCGGTGGAGGCGGGGGTTCTGGGTTTGTTGTTTGTGATGTTCCTGAAACTTTTCCACACAGAGGTTGGGTCGTTTAAAAGATTTGCTGCTGCATTTTGTCATGATGCTGGTGTTTTGCTTTGACCAATTTTTTGCTGAACCTATATTTAGTGTCTCTGTAGGAGTCCTTGTCCCCCCTTTTAAATGCATCTCTCTTTTCTAACCACAGCTGTTTGAGTTTAGGGGTAAACCAGGCTTTGTCATTGTTATAACTCACCCTGGTGTGTGATGGTACGATGCTGTCCTAACAGAAGTGGATGTAGGAGGTGACGGTATCTGTGAACTCATCTAAACTGTCTGAGGTGGCCTTCATTACCTCCCAGTCTGTGGTCTCAAAGCATGCGTGAAGCTCATCTGCGGCATCTGTGTTCCACTGTCTTGTTGACTTCACAACAGGCTTGGAGAGTTTTAGCCTTTGTTTGTAATAGAGCCCTGCACGGGCCTAAAATCTGAGCCCGTGTCCGGCCCGGCCCGAGGGGGTGGAGCCCCAGCCCGACCCGGCCCGAAAAGGTTTTCAGGATTCTCTGGCCCGGCCCGAGCCCAAGCCCGACTTTGTTTTTAACCAACTAAATGAAAACAAAGTGCGTCAATCCTGGCCAATGTGTTAAAAGACGTGCAGGATCCGAGCGTCGCAGAAACGCATGCGGGGAGCTTCCTCCCACTGAAGCGAGTGTTTTCCAAACCCTGTCACTCAGAGAGACTTGTCACTTAGAAAATGTTCCCTGATTATGAAACTTTGGCTGAATAGTGCTTGTTCCTGTCTCCAATGAGGTGACGCATCCAGGAGCCGTCTGAGGAGAAGCCCAGAATCTCACATCCTCTTCAGCTCATAAGCGCATATGATTACGCACAAGCGTGACCCAACACGGTCTCACAGTAAGACTGGGTTGGAACTGTTCAGGTTTACGCAGACAATCTTCACATAGAATTGACTTACAGATATAAAATTAATTCAGTAAAATATAAAGCATTTTATTTAAATATCCATTCATTATTTTACAAGCACAGAGAGCCGCATCAGATGGATGGAAGAGCCGCGGGTTGCCGATCCCTGCTCTAGTTCAAGATATCATTAAAATTCCAAAAGTGCTGAAAAGATTAAAAATGGGGCTTTCCGTGCACATACAGTACATTACGGTAGCCACCGGGATCCCCTGTCTTGAGCGCAACGAACCACAACACAGATTCAGAGACGTGCTCCGTTTTATAACTTTTGAATGGCTGATCAGATTCAAATAATTCCAACGGTTCCTAAAAGTACATAAAAGCAGCTTTGCAACGATCTATAGCATGAAGCAATCAGAGTTAGAGAAAATATCGCTACGAGGGGAAATCCTGCTTACAGCCTGATTGAAACGGAGCACAGCGCTGCGGTGAAAGCGGATAACCTATAAAATGACATGTTGAGGACGCAAACTCAAAAAATCTCTTTTATTGTGAGGTAATAATTTCTCCGAGTTTTGCGGTTGCGGGCGGGAGTAGACATGTACGCTGCAGGTGCGGGCGGGAGTGTAACACACATGTTGCGGTTGCAGGCGGTAATGGTCAGAAATTCAGCGGGAGCGGGCAGGAGCGGGATGAAGAAAACAGTCCCGCGCAGGGCTCTACTGCTGTGTTTATGTGTTTTAATTTTTTTAATGATTTCGATTAAAAATAAAGGCGCCCGGCCCGGCCCGTGTCCGAGGTAATTGCACAGTCGTTGGCCCGAAGCCCGGCCCTCGGGCCGTCGGGCCGGGCCGACCTGAGGGCCTAGGGCTTCAGTGCAGGGCTCTAGTTTGTAAGCTGGGATCAGATGGATGGTCACGTGGTCAGAGAGTCCAAGCGTAGTGCGCGCCACTGCATGATAGGCTCCTGTTACTGTGCTGTAACAGTGGTCCATGGTTTTCTCTTCTCTTGTTGGACATTTGATGTACTGTTTATATTTGGGAAGCTCCTGGCTCAGATTTGCTTTGTTAAAGTCTCCAAGTACAATGATGAGGGAGTCCGGGTACGTCCGCTCCATGCACAGTATCTCTTCCACAAGCGCACGCTGAACCTCGTGCACGTCCGCGTCAGGTGGGATGTAAACAGTGCCTAGAATGAATGAGGCGAACTCCTGCGGAGAGTATAATGGTTTACAGTTTGTGAAAAGATATTCCAGAGATGGAGAACAATGCTGCGTGATCACTGTGACATCTGTGCACCAACCATTATTGCTGTAAAAACACACACCTCCATCTGTGGTCTTGCCGGAGAGAGTCGCTTCCCGATCTGCGCGGATGAGGTGAAACCCCTCCAGCTGGAGCACGCAGTCGGGGGTGTGCTCACTGAGCCATGTTTCAGTGAAGCATAGAACCCCAGATGAGAAGTCTCTATGTTCCTCATCAGGTTCAGCTCGTCCATTTTGTTGCGGAGTGAGCGCACATTAGAGAGGAAGATCCCGCTCGTTTACCTCTCCTCCTGCGTCTCACTTTCCTGATCAAAGCTGATATTGATTCGGTCACGGATGCAACAAAAAACGAGGTTAAGTCCACCGGAATCATAGTGTTGTAACTTATGAGTTCTTCTCTTGAGTAGGAGAACCCAGATACGCAATTTACACACAAAAACAGAACAATAACAGCGCACCAAAGTACCAAGGCAGCCGTCTGCGGCGCCATCTTGGATCTGCCAGACATTTCAGACATTTTGACAGATCCTCACATACTCTACCCCAAAATTCCTGGACAGGTGGACAGGACCACAGTGCATGAATGTAATTGTCAGGAATTTTGTTTGTGCAGTGTGTACAGGTGTCAGATGACACAAACCCCATCTTGAACATCCGATGACCTGTAGAGTGTACCCTGTGTAGAATTTAGTACTGAATTAATTGTAAATTGGGGTGTCTGATCATTTTAAAAGTTTTTAAACAAGTTTGGGACCAGAAGTTCTGGTCAAAGCTGACTGAAAGATCCACCTCTCATTTCTCAATAGGGATTGCTATTCTATCGTCTATTTTGGACTGTGTCTTATATACTTTAGACAGTTGTTTGGGGGGTTTGAGATTATAAAAGTCTAATACCCTTGGTGGTGTTTTTAATTCTATTTTATTGAGCTTAAATTTTTGTTTGACTACAGATTTAATTTGGTGATATTCTAAAAAGCTATTCTTATCCATTCCAAATTGGGAGACTATTCCATTAAATGGGATGAAGTCCAGTCCTTCATATATGTGTTCCAGGTATAGGATTCCTTTATTTTTCCACTCTGGAAGGTTCATCATTTGGTTATTTTGCAAAATGTCAGGATTATTCCAGATAGGTGTGCATCTGCATGGTACTAGTGAAGACTCTGTCATTTTTAGATACTCCCAAAATGCTGTCAGAGAGGTGCTGATACTAATACTTTTGAAGCTTTCATGTTTTCTTATGCTTGAGCTAATAAATGGTAAGTCTGAAAGCTCTATCGTATTGCAAAGTGTCTGTTCTATATCTAAACAGGACTCATCTAGTGGGTTATCTTGCAACCATCTCGGTATATATTGCAGCCTGTTGGCTAAGAAATAATAATAAAAGTTGGGTAAATCCAGTCCTCCTCTGTATTTGGTCTTCTGAAGCGTTTTTAAGCTAATTCGTGGAGGTTTATCCTGCCAAAGGAATTTGGTAATTGGGGAGTCCAGAGATCTAAACCTATCAGCTGGTGGTTTGTTTGGGATTATTGAAAATAAGTAATTTATTCTGGGTAAGACCATCATTTTAATTGTAGCAACCCTCCCCATGAGTGATATCGGTAAGGATTTCCATCTTGCAAAATCATCTTCCAATTTCTTTAAAAGTGGGATGTAGTTTAGTTTGGTTAGATCTGCCAGCTTGGGAGAGACATTAATTCCCAGGTATGTGATATTCCCTGACTCCAATTGTGTATTAAGTAAATTGACAAAAGAGAAATTAATTGGTAGAACTGTGAATTTTAACCAGTTTATAGAGTAATCTGAAACTTTTGAAAAAGAGTTTATCAGTTCTATTGAATGAGAGAGAGATGATTGAAAATTCTGGAGAAAGAGTAAAACATCATCTGCATAAAGACTGATCTTATGTTCTATTTTCTTACACTCTATCCCTTTAATATTTGTTGTTTGCCTAATTGCTGCCGCTAGTGGTTCGATAAAAATAGCAAACAGAGAGGGAGAGAGTGGGCATCCCTGCCTTGTCCCCCTCTGAAGACAGAAGCTAGCTGATATTTGGTCGTTCGTCCTGACACGTGCTGTTGGTGAACTGTATAATGTTTGTAGCCAGTTTATGAAGAAGTTCTCAAAACCAAATTCATGTAAAGTTGCAAATAAGAACTTCCAGTTAACTCTTCTGCATCTAGAGATAATATACTAGTTTCAATGTTTCTACTGTAAGAGAAATCTATCAAATTAAGTAATCTACGTGAGTTTGTGGATGACTGTCTACCCTTAATGAAACCAGTTTGGTCAGGGTGTATTATGAAGGGGGTTACCTTCTCTAATCTTTTTTTCAGGGCTTTACAAATTATTTTGAGATCAACATTAATAAGAGAAATTGGGCGATAGCTGGTAGGAAATGCAGGGTCTTTGCCTGGTTTTAACAACAGACTAATATTGGCCGTATTCATGCTTCTCCATCTGCGTCAGTGCGGAGACACGCAACGTCCTTTTAGGAGCTGCCTGAGAGCTCCGCAAGGATGGATGGAGTCGAGCTCTCTTTTTTAAACATCCGTCAGTCGAGACGGACAACGCAAGCTTGTGATTGGTCAGGATGCTGCTGTTGTCTACAGCGCCACCATTGCGCCCTCAAAAACATAAAGAGAGCCGTGGATAACAAGCGGCAGACACGGAGAAGCTTGAAGAATACCTCTCGAAAAAACTAAAAACATGAACGTTTAATTCTCCCATGACTGGAGGAGTGAAAAGTGTTTTATTTGTGAATGGAAATGACAGGAAACGTGGGTTTAGAGGTGGCGAGCGCATGAAGAGGTGGATGAGAATGAGAGACAAATTTGTCTGTGTTAAAAAGTCTCTTATATACAAAAAACACAATATAAACACACTATCTTGGACCAATACATGACAGGATACCACAGAACAGCGCTACGCCCTCTGTTGTCCTGCCGGGCAATTGCTTTGCAACACTCTCCATGAGACGGAGAAGTATGAGAGCAAAACGCTTCCGTCAATCCATGCGTGTCTGTCCTTTGCGGAGCTGACGGAGAAGCATGAACCAGCCTTAATATTGGCTGAATTCATGTTTGGCTGTAATCTGCCGCTCTCTTTGATTTCCCTCACCATTCTGAAAAATATTGGAGCCAGAATGATCCAGAATTATTTGTAGAACTCTACTGGGAACCCGTCTGGACCTGGAGCTTTCCTATTTGTCATGGATTTAAGGGCTTCCTGGAGCTCCGCTGATGTTAGTGGTGAGTCCAGGACTGTAACTTGGCTGTCTGATAATTTAGGAAGTGTTATCCTGTCATGGAACTCATTGATCTCATTATCTGATGGGTTTATCTGTGGTGAGTACAAAGTTTGGTAAAAGTCTCTGAAGGTGTTGTTTATTCTTTCAGGGTCATTAACTATATTCCCGGTTGAGTCATTAACAGCAAATATGGTAGTTTTCTCTTTATTTATATTTAACAGGCTAGCCAAAAATTTACCTGATTTATTACTATGTTCAAAGTTTTCTATTCGTAGTCTTTGTGCTAAAATTGTGTCTTTTTGTCAATAATTCCAAGAAGTTCTAATTTAGCTTTATGTAATTTGCTCAGTAACTCTTCTTCTGTGGATACCTCTAAAGATTTAATGATTTCTTCTAACTCCTGAATACGTTTGTTTTCTGTTTTTCTTATTGATGAGAAAGAGATTTTTTTTACCTCTCATCACTGCCTTTCCTGCCTCCCAGAGAATAGATGCTGATGTTCCAGGCAGGTCATTACGTTCTAAATATAAAGCCCACTCCTTTTAAAAAAATTCTATAAAACATTCGTCTTTAAACAGTGATGTATTAAACCTCCAGTTTTTGTTTGGTGGGATTGTCTTCTTGTTTACCAGGGTTAAAGAAACCGGAGCATGGTCGCTGACAATTATGGGGTGTATCTCAGTGACTGAAATGTCAGCCAACAATGAGCTGCTGACTAGAAAATTATCCAAACGTGAATGAGAGTGATGGACGTGTGAGAAAAAAGTATACTCTCTACGGTTAGGATGAAGAGATCGCCATGCATCACAAAGCCCATAATCACTCATGTACTGTTTAACTATATTAGTGGATTGCCAATTGCGCTGAGTCCCAGCTGTACTGAGCCTGTCTGTTAAGGAGTTCTTCCAAAAATTAAAATCACCTCCAAGTATAAGTGGACAGTCCAAGTGTTCAGAGAGTACAGAGAAAAAATTATGAAAGAATGGAGGGTCATCAATATTTGGACAGTATATGCTGACGATACGTAAGCGTTGGTTCTGTACAGATATTTTTAACATTATAAATCTACCCTCGGGATCTGAAATTGTGTCCAATACTGTGAAATTGATGTTTTTGTGCATTAAAATAGCTACACCCCTTTGCCTAGAGTTATAGCAGGCAGAGAACATGCTGGGAAACTCAGGTGTTTTAAGTTCATCTGCAGATGTGGCAGATCTATGAGTCTCTTGTAATAATATTGTCACCAAGCAGGTTCCCTGATTCCAGCATTTGTGAGAGTTCCACTGCTAAAGGAAGACTAAAACCGAAGTATGATCCAAAAGTTTTATTCTAAAACAGTCTGTTAAAAAAAAATATATATATATATATATATATATATATATATATATATATATATATATATATATATATATATATATATATATATATATATATATATATATAAAGAACTGTCTTTGCTGCTCAGAAAAAAACAGTTGCTCCTACCAACTGGAGCTCTGGTGCATTCTCTTTACTCTCCTGCAGGGGCCTCCCTGGTGTCCTCCAGTCTCTGGTGCTTATAGAAATCTCCAGGCTAGGGCCCAGCCACCCCTCGTCTGGGCTCCGTCACGGATTGCGTCTGCTCCAACTCGTCATCAGTCGGGGTGGGCCGCTGCCCCGCTCCTCTTCCCTCCCTGGCTCCGGTTCTGCCGCTGCGAGGAAAACACAAGACAACACCTCAGGGGGCGTTCACTTCCATCCCAGAATCCACAGGCACGCAGGAAATAGCCACAATATTTCACGTTCCTTCACTTAGCTGTTTGGCAGGTGTTGAATGATTCTGAAGTCACGGCTGGATCCTCCCGCGGCGTCCTCTGATCTCTCCCAGGAGATAGAAAGCGTCGGTACCGCAACCCAACGTAGTTCCAGGAACGCGAGTCCCGCTGCTGCCCGGTTACTCTGTGGCGCATTTGCTCCATGTCTCTCTCCTCTCGCACACCTGTCAGTGTCCTTATATCAAGTCCCAATCCCCCAGTTGTCCAATCCCAAGCCGCATCAGTCCGTGATTATGAGCTGCGCAGCTGCTCTCAATCAGAAGTTCATTATTCCATGCTCATGACAAGAAAACACAAATCCATACAAATAAACAAGCAAACATCTCAGAAAAGAAAAACATGCATTGATAATTGGAGCAAAACGACATGCAATTGATAATTAGAGGAAAACCGACTTCTGCACAGTAAAGGAGCACTGCATAAACTGTCCCAACTTTGACAATATTACGTCTGCTTGCACTCTTTTTAACTGATCAAAAAATTTTAATCTCTTCTCTCTGGAGCCAGCTCCATGTACGTTCCATGAGACAAACCTTAGTGCACCCATAGATGTGTGTGTGTGTGAGTAGATTTATGATGCCTTCATGTGTATGAGATAAAATAAGTAATTAAACACATACATTAATCTTATAGTAAATAATAGAGAGTAAATAATAAGGGTATTGTTATAATCATTATTTTCATTTGCAACATTAATAAAAAAATAATAGTAGCAAATGTTTTAGACAATATTAATATAAAAATATTAATGCGCATAATGATATTCATAAATAATAATAATAATAATAATAATAATAATAACAAGACAAGCCCAACAATGTTTTGATTGTACAATGAAACGCCTTAGTCTACTTATCCCTGTGACTGTGCGTATGGAGTCTATATGTGTGTGTGTGTGTGTGTGTGTGTGTGTGTGTGTGTTTGTGTGTGTGTGTGCGTGCGTGCGAGCGCAAGTTGTGTGCTGCAGTGTGGAAAGAGGAAAAAATATTGTGCCATGCAGATGTAAAGACCCAGAAGCAGATAAAAAAAGGGAAAGAAAGGAATTATAAAGGTTAAGAAAAGGAAAAAATAAGAAAGAGAAAGTGTTGTGGGTGTGAGGTGGTGAGGGAACAGGTTCTAAACGGATCTAGCAGCTATAAATCCTGACATGTTCAAACCCAGCGAGTGCTTTTAATAACAATAAAGTTGTACCTGAAGTTTGTCCAATAAAGCCAGTCTGTTACTTCTCGTTTTTTGTAGATCTTACCGTCAACAGTTTATCTACAGAGATCACAGCCCGCTTCCCATCCTGGATGAACTTCTTGCGCAGCGGGAAGAGAACTCGGCGGCGATCCAGAATTTCTTTAGGAAACTGATAGGGCTGCATGGTGGCACAGTGGTTAGCACTGTTGCCTCCCAACATGAAGGTCGCAGGTTCGAAACTCGGCTGTGGCCTTTCTGCGTGGAGTTGCGTGTTCTCCCCATGCACGCGTGGGTTTTCTCCGGGTACTCCGGTTTCCCCCACAGATCACAACATGCCCTATAGGTTAAAAAAAAATTGTAAGTCGCTTTGGGTAAAAGCGTCTGCTAAGCACATAAACATTGTAACGGAATAGAAGTGATGTAACTATCTAAAGTTGTATTTTAATACACTGTTAGTAGTTCACTTTTTATAAACAGAAGAATAGGCTGTTTTTATCATCAGGGAGTTTAATTAAACACTCTGTATTGACTTTGAGACAAGAAAAGAGAGAGAGATGGGATCGTTTGAGAATCTTTAATTTCTGAATTATAAATTCTAAACAATCTACCAGGACTACTCTGTGATGGATGAAAATGGATTCGGATGTTGTGTTGGTGCGTGTGCGTGTGTGTGTGTGTCTGGTTCAGATTCTCTAGGCTGACGTGTGAGAATCTGGTCGTCTTTGTTATGACTAGATATCACGAGGCTTATAAAGTGATGACATGAGCCGCTATTTTGCCGTGTACGTACCCAGTGGGGGTCTCTCAGGTAGATCAGGAAATGCCAGGTCTGGAAACCTCGGATGTACGATGGAGCTGTCGGTGCAGCGATCACAACGTTTCAAAGCCCGTCTGGAGGGTCGACCCCGGTACCGTTCGTCGGCGTCAGCAGGTGTTCTTATTTTGAAAGGACGTCGTCTGGTTGTTAAACGACGAAAATCACCCGTTTCACAGTTCTTAGTTTAAAGAAGAAAACACATCTGTACAGGCTGCGCTTTTCTTTAGGATGATGGTGAATAGAACTGAAGTAAAAAAAAACTGACTTAAAATGGCGTTGCCTTGTTTTATATCTCTGAATTGTTGATAAGTTGGAGTAAAGTGGATTGGACACTTGAAGTCAACACCAGATTCTCCTGCCGCAGCCGAAAGCTCTGATTGGTTGGAACAATGTGTCATGCGTTTCTATGGAGATGAGGATCAGTATGTCTGTGCCGTAGTCCTGGTTTCATTAAACATAATTCATGACATATTTATTTCACAGATCATTCACTTGATTATTGTTGATCAACATCTGTTTTGCTTAATATTTTTAATCACAAATAAAGTACTTTGATTAAGTAAAGCTTCTTCTATAGACCAAGCGGATGCTCTCGCCAACGATGTCGAGCGAGACCAGCTAAGACAACTTTTGCTAAAGTACCAGGATTTTCTTTCACTTGACTCCTTGGACTGTGGTCTGACCACTATCCATGAGGTCCGGATTCCTACCAGGCCAGATGCACCGCCGTCCTTTGTGCGGCAATACAAGATTCCCCTGGCGTCCATAGAACCGGTCCAGGAAATCATTGACAGCCTCTTGGCTAACGGGGTCATTCGACCCTGCAACAGCACCTACTCGGCTCCGTTGTAGCCGGTGCTGAAGCCTAATGGTAAGTGGCGACTTACCATTGACTACCGGCAACTCAACAAACAGGTCCCCTTGTCTAGGTGGCCTATGGCACGCCTGGAGCAGGAGCTTCCAAAAGTGAAAGATGCTAAGTACTTTTCCACCCTTGACATTGCGTCTGGATTCTGGACGATTCCCGTCCACGAATCGGACCAACACAAACTTGCTTTCTCCTTTGCCAACCGGCAGTACACCTTCACCCGGTGTCCTTTTGGTTATTCCAACTCGCCAGCTGAGTTCAACATCTTCTTGAACAAGGCCTGCCCCGATGCTCGAGAGCGTGGGACGCTCATCTATGTCGACGACATTCTTATTCGTCGACGTACGTTGGATGACCACCTGGCCGAGCTGGACCATGTCATGGGTCAGCTCGCGGCGGCAGGTGCTAAGATCTCTCTCGCCAAGGGACAGTGGTGCAGGTCGCAAGTTCAGTACGTTGGCCTCCTTGTGGGACCACAGGGAGTGCAGCCTCAGCTGGGCAGGATTCAGGGTGTTGCCACCATCACACCTCCGACGAACGTCTCCGAACTTCGCAGCTTCTTGGGGGTCTGCAACTACTCGCGTCAGTTCGTGGAACATTACGCTGAGTTGGCACGACCTCTGACTAATCTGTTGAAGAAGGATGTGGCGTTCGAGTGGGCGGAGCAGCACCAGCAGGCCATGGATGACCTGAAGGCCGCCATGTGCTCGGCTCCGTGCTTGGCGCTCCCCGACTGTGACAAGGAGTTCCATCTTGAGGTTGGTTTCTCAGCTCACTGTTTGAGTGCTGGTCTCTACCAGATTCATGACTGCGACAGGCGTGTCGTGGCCTATGCTAGTAAGCTCTTGACTGGACCTGAGTTGAAATACTTGGACTGTGAAAAGGCTTTGCTTTCCACCATGTGGGCAGTTAAGTACTTTGCGAACTACATATGGCGAGCTAGCTTGATATCTGCACAGTTTATTACACTTTGTGCCGACTCTGAGACTTTTTATTTGGGATTTTTTTGGTTCAGTGTCTGTGTGTTAGAGAAAAGAAAAAGCGAGCGCTTCCTCATTCAGCTCTCAGAAAGGGGGGGGGTGCACATTCATCACCCTCCAACAGGAGGCGCTGTTTCATCAAAACACCTTAAGTGCTGACGTGTGCTGGTGGCCATTTTGAGGCCTACATCTAAGGGTAAACATTTCTCCTGTTTTATTGCATTGGAACCGTCTGTTTATTGTTTGTCGCGGTGTTTGTGACACTGTGTGCATCCATTTGTGTAATCGGAGACAGAAGACTCCGTCGGAAATTTATTTCCATTCGATGAGCGCAGAATCCGTGCTGTTCTTAGTCGGAATTCTCGTTAGCACCTGCCGTAGCTTGACTTGCTCGGTAAACGCTGTCAGCCGAGAACAACCGCAGAGCGATACTGCATCCAGATTGCGTACGCTATTGAGACCCTTTCCGTTCCGTTACAACATAAATTCCTCAAACACAACATTAGTGTTTAAATGCTCACATATTTGGATGGCCACTATTTTCTCCAGGACTTTGGATAAAAATGGAAGGTTAGATATTGGTCTATAATTCATTGGGTCATCTGGATCCAGAGAAGGCTTCTTAAGTGAAGGTTTGATTACAGCAACCTTAAAATCGTGTGGTACATATCCATTTACTAAGGATAGATTGATTATATTTAGAAAGGGGGCAGTAACCAAAGGAAATGCTTCTTTAAATAATTTGGTTGGGATTGGATCTAAAATGCAAATTGAAGGTTTAGATGAAGCTAATATTTTTGATAACTCTGAAAGCTCAACTGGATCAAAACGGTTCAAACACAGATGAGGTTCTAGTTACCACTGCTGTTACTGTTGTAGCTGAGTGCTATCAGGTTGAAATGTCTTATTTAGTGTTGTGTGCTGAATACATTGATTCACCATTGACAAGGGAAATTCTTAGTTGTGTGGTTTAAGCTGTATGTGTCACCAGGGGTGGAGCTAACCTCTCCACTGAGTTTTCCTGTTTGCAGATGGGCGCGCCCGGAGAGCAGCTGCTGCGAATTCTCTCATCAGCTCGCAGGGGATTTAAGGAGCGGTGTGACAACTCACCAGTGCCAGATGATTACTCACATTGGGTAGTATGCACCAGCTCTAGACCTGTTTCTAGTTTCTTTTTTCTGCATCCTGTTCTGCCTGTTAAAGCCACGTCATCTAGAGCCCTGCACTGAAGCCCTAGGCCCTCGGGTCGGCCCGGCCCTCGGGTCGGCCCGGCCCTCGGGCCAACGACTGTGCAATTACCTCGGACACGGGCCGGGCCGGGCCGGGCCCGGCGCCTTTATTTTTAATTGAAATCATTAAAAAAATTAAAACACCTAAACGCAGCAGTAGAGCCCTGCGCGGGACTGTTTTCTTCATCCCGCTCCTGCCCGCTCCCGCTGAATTTCTGACCATTACCGCCTGCAACCGCAACGTGTGTGTTACACTCCCGCCCGCACCTGCAGCGTACATGTCTACTCCCGCCCGCAACCGCAAAACTCGGAGAAATTATTACCTCACAATAAAAGAGATGTTTTGAGTTTGCTTCCTCAACATGTCATTTTATAGGTTATCCGCTTTCACCGCAGCGCTGCGCTCCGTTTCAATCAGGCTGTACAGCAGGATTTCCCCTCGTAGCGATATTTTCTCTAACTCTGATTGCTTCATGCTATAGATCGTTGGAAAGCTGCTTTTATGTACTTTTAGGAACCATTGGAATTATTTGAATCTGATCAGCCATTCAAAAGTTATAGAACGGAGCATTTTGGATGACAAACTCGCACGTCTCTGAATCTGTGCTGTGGTTCGTTGCGCTCAAGACAGGGGATCCCGGTGGCTACCGTAATGTATTGTATATGCACGGAAAGCCCCATTTTTAATCTTTTCAGCACTTTTGGAATTTTAATGATATCTTGAACTAGAGCAGGGATCGGCAACCCGCGGCTCTTCCATCCATCTGATGCGGCTCTCTGTGCTTGTAAAATAATGAATGGATATTTAAATAAAATGCTTTATATTTTACTGAATTAATTTTATATCTGTAAGTCAATTCTATGTGAAGATTGTCTGCGTAAACCTGAACAGTTCCAACCCAGTCTTACTGTGAGACCGTGTTGGGTCACGCTTGTGCGTAATCATATGCGCTTATGAGCTGAAGAGGATGTGAGATTCTGGGATTCTCCTCAGACAACTCCTGGATGCATCGCCTCATTGGAGACAGGAACAAGCACTATTCAGCCAAAGTTTCATAATCAGGGAACATTTTCTAAGTGACAAGTCTCTCTGAGCGACAGGGTTTGGAAAACACTCGCTTCAGTGGGAGGAAGCTTCCCGCATGCGCTTCTGCGACGCTCGGATCCTGCACGTCTTTTAACACATTGGTCAGGATTGACGCACTTTGTTTTCATTTAGTTGGTTAAAAACAAAGTCGGGCTTGGGCTCGGGCCGGGCCAGAGAATCCTGAAAACCTTTTCGGGCCGGGTCGGGCTGGGGCTCCACCCCCTCGGGCCGGGCCGGACACGGGCTCAGATTTTAGGCCCGTGCAGGGCTCTAACGACATCTCCTGTCCCGTTCCTCTGTTCTCCCGCCCAGGTACTCTCATCATCTGCCTGTTACCAGCTCATCAACCTGCACTCTCACCTGCTACTACAAGGAGCCTCCGAATTTCCTTTCCACCCGCCACGCTGCTTCTCCCTTGGGCCGTCTGCTCTCCTGCTCTCACCTGCCCGCTCAGCTCCTGGAACTGGTGCTCAGCTCCCAGCCTCCTCTCAGCGCTCCACTACCTTACTGGAATCCGTAAGCCTCCATTCTAATCACACCTTCCCCGTCTGTTTTACATTACTCATTCTTGTTCTCTGTCTCAGAACGCTACCAGAACCGCCCTCCTCTGACGTCTCCCCAGCCTTGTCAAACTTAATAAATAATATATTATTTTCACTCACTTTTGTCTCTTTGTGATTCTGCATGTTGTGGGTCAAAAGGCTCGATCCTAACATGACAGAATTATCCGGCCATAACTCAGACCCACTCGCTGAATCGCATCCGCCTGATCTCGCCACAACTCTGACCCAACACGAGAGTTCCATTCAGTCACTCCATGATCAGCAAGCTAACACCAATCAGCATTTGCTCCAACTGGAGGGCCTTATCCGGCAACTCCACAAAAAGATCTCTCCTCCCTTCGCTCCTGCGCTTTCATCGGCTGCCCAAGAAAATCCCGTTCAAACGCCTGCATCACCTCGTCTGCACTTCCGGGTCCCAGAATCCTCCCCATCTGTCACCTACAGCGGTGAGCCTGAGCAGGTACGGGGCTTCCTGTTTCAGTGCACGTTAAACTTTGAATCCTACTCCTGAAGCGTTTTGCACTGATCAGATTAAAATATCTTACATAATTGGTCTGATCCGGGGCTGTGCATTACAATGGGCGGAGGCCAGAGGCAGAAACCCGTCTTTCATTAAAGGTTCACTGCGTGATTTTCTGTCAGACTTTAAACTAACTTTTGACCACACAGAGACCCCAGCAGAAATATCGAGGACCATCTGGAAACTTAAATAGGGTAAACAAACAGTTCAGGATTTTGCCATAGATTTCAGGACTTTGGCCACTACTTCCAGTATAAATGCCGACTCGTTGAAGGGGGCATTCACCCAGGCTCTCAGTGAGAGAATTCAGGACCAGCTTGCCTACTGTCCCGAACCGGAGAACCTGGAGGATCTAATCAGTCTTGCGGTACGGATAGAGAAGAGGTTTAAGACTCGACTACCACGTTCCCAGCAGAGTTTCCAGCCACTTCAGCCCAACCGGACGATCCACTCACCACCACCTGTCAGCCCAGCCTCGGCCCCAACCACCCAGGAGGAGCCCATGCAGATAGGCCGGGCCGGTCTGACTCCAGAGGAGAAGCAGCGTCGGATCACTTCTCGGCTGTGTCTTTATTGTGGGCTGTCCGGACATTTGCTGATCAACTGCCCCATTCGCCCAAAAGGAGGAGCCCACCAGTAGGACCGGGAGTATTGGTGGGTGGAAACCTTGACTCTAAAATACCTCGGTGTTCCGTCCTTTTTAACCAGCAGAGTGTTCCTGCTTAAGCCCTAGTGGACTCCGGGTGCGAGAAGAACATGCTTGACCAGAACATCGTGGACCAACTTAAAATGCCCACGACGCCCCTGTCCAACCCCATCAGAGCCTCATCGCTGGACGGCAGCTCCTTAACCACTATTACTCACCAAACAGTACCCATCAAGCTGCAGGTTTATGGTAACCACCATGAAATATTGTCATTTTTTGTTTTTTCCTCACCCCAATCACCTATTGTCCTGGGACATGACTGGCTCACTACACACAACCCTCACATTGATTGGAGAACCAGCCAGATAATTTCTTGGAGTCCGTTCTGCCTCTCTCACTGTCTCTTATCTGCTAACCTGTCCTCCCAGGCTCCGGCACCCATACCCGCTACCCCTCCTAACCTGTCTCTAATACCCCCTGAATACCACGACCTGCAAGCTGTTTTCTGTAAGGACCGAGCAGCCTCATTACCACCTCATCGACCGTAGGACTGCTGCATCGACCTCCTCCAAGGAGCCACCCTTCCTTCCAGCAGACTGTATAACCTGTCCAAGCCTGAACGAGAGTGCATGGCCACCTATGTCTCTGAGTCCTTGGCTGCAGGCATTATTCGCCCATCCACTTCTCCACTTGGAGCAGGCTTCTTCTTTGTGTTTAAGAAAGATGGATCCCTGCGCCCCTGCATTGATTACAGAGGGCTCAACCAAATCACGGTAAAAAACAAATATCCATTACCCCTGCTCTCTTCAACTTTTGACCCAGTCCAGAATGCAACCATTTTCACTAAACTGGACCTACGAAATGCCTACCACCTCGTCAGCATCCGGGAGGGAGACGAGTGGCAGATGGCCTTCAAGACTCCCCTGGGTCATTTTGAGTATCTCGTCATGCCCTTCGGCCTTACCAACGCACCCGCCATTTTTCAATCCCTGGTAAACTCCATTCTAAGTGACTACATAGATAAATTTGTTACCGTATACTTGGATGACATATTGATCTTCTCCAACACCCCATCTGAGCACTACCAACACGTCCGAGCAGTCCTGCAACTCCTCCTAGAAAACTGCCTTTTTGTCAAAGCTGAAAAGTGCGAGTTCCATGCCCCTTCAGTCAAGTTCCTGGGTTTCATTCTGGAGAGTGGGCGCTTACGGACGGATCCCGAGAAGGTGGAAGCAGTTCGAGAATGGCCGACCCCTGCCACTTGCAAGCAGTTGCAGCGGTTCCTCGGCTTCGCCAATTTCTACAGTCGTTTTATTCGCAGCTACTTTCAAGTGGCCTCACCCCTCACCCAGTTGACCTCCACTAAATGCCCCTTCATCTGGTCCGAGGCCGCAAACAACACCTTTCTTGAGTTGGAGGACCGTTTCACTCAAGCCCCCGTCCTCTCTCGCCCCGACCCCGCTCGCCAGTTTACCCTCGAAGTGAACGCTTCCGATTCGGGTGTGGGTGCCGTTCTCTCCCAAATTTCCCTCTCTGATAACCAACTCCATGTGCCTTTTTTTCTAGGAAACTGACCCTGGCAGAGCAAAACTATGATGTGAGGGACCGGGAACTGCTAGCGGTGAAGTTGGCCCTTGAGGAGTGGCACCATTGGCTGGAGGGAGCTGAGTACCCCATAGTGATCTGGACTGACCATAAGAACCTTGCCTATCTCAAGGAGGCTAAAAGACTAAACCCCAGGCAATCCCGCTGGTCTCTGTTCTTCACCCGGTTCAATTTTGTCATCTCCTTTCGACCAGGCACAAAGAACATCAAACCCGATGCCCTGTCCCGACAATATGCATCCGACAAGGATCAAGAACCTGCAACCATCCTTCCCTCATTCTGTGTGCTCGGGGCAGTCACCTGGGAGATCACACAGAAGGTCCTGGATGCCCAAGGAATGGACCCCGGCCCAGGTAAGGGACCGCCCCACAAGCCCCAGCAGGTCTGAGGTGCTGTAATCCACTGGGCCCACACAGCTTGATTCTCTATCCACCCGGGAGTGGCCCGCACCCTCGCCCTGATCCACCGGTCCTTCTGGTGGCCATCCATGTTCCGGGACATCAAGGAGTACGTCAAGGCTTGTCAGGTCTGTGCCCGCAATAAATCAGAGAACCAGCCTCCCACCGGACTACTCCGTCCCCTTTCCATTCCCTCTCGTCCCTGGTCTCACATCGCCCTCGATTTTGTCACCGGTCTACCCCCCTCTAAAGGATTCTCAGTCTTACTTACCATCATTGACAGATCCTCTAAAGCTTGTCATTTCATCCCACTAAAATCTCTGCCTTCTTCCTCAGTAACCGCTGAACTTCTGGTCAAGCACGTCTTCCGACTTCATGGCATCCCGGACGAGATCTTGTCTGACCGTGGCCCCCAGTTCCTCTCGAGAGTCTGGAAGGAGTTTGCTGCCTCCCTGGGAGCCACGGTTTCTCTGAGCTCCAGCTACCACCCCCAAACTAACGGCCAATGTGAGCGGCTCAACCAGGAGCTCGAAGCCATGCTCCGCTGTGTGTGCTCCTCCAATCGTTCCAGCTGGAGCACCCAACTCCCCTGGATAGAGTATGTCCACAACACCCATACTTCCTCAGCTACAGGTCAGTCACCTTTCGAATCATCCCTGGGCTATCAACCCACTCTTTTCCCTTCCGATCTTCCTCCCACCGTCACAGTACCCCAGTTTATTCGCAGAGCAAAAAGGACGTGGACCCAGACCCGTGCGGCCCTCCAGCGAACGGCTGATCGCAACCGACGGTTGGCAGGCTGCCACCGTCGTCCCGCTCCTCCTTACACCTGTGGGCAACAGGTCTGGCTGTCCACCAGGGACATTAAGTTGAAGGACACTAGCAAGAAGCTCTCTCCCCAGTTTATTGGTCCCTACTCCATCAGAAAGGTCATCAACCCTTGGTCAGTCCAACTCTCGCTGCCCTCCTCCCTGAAGGTCCAACCTGTTTTTCACGTCTCTCTCCTTAAGCCCGTCTCATCTAGCCCACTGTGTCCTTCTCCAGCCCCTGCTCCTCCTCCTGTTCGTCTGTCCAACGGCGATCTTGGTTATCGTGTCCAGCGCCTCCTTGAGGCCAGGCCCCGTGGTCGGGGCCGCCAGTTCTTGGTCGATTGGGTGGGCTACGGTCCGGAACATCGGCAATGGATCCCAGCATCTTGGATCGACGACCCTTCCCTCATCCGGGACTTTGATGCAGTGCGGGCTTCTTCCTCCTTCTCCTCCTCCTCCTCTGCTTGGCCGCTGGGTGGCGGCCTTTTTTTTGGGGGGGGGGGGGGGGGGTACTGTCACATTGGGTGGAGCTAACCTCTCCATTGAGTTTTCCTGTTTGCAGGTGGGCGCGCCCGGAGAGCAGCTGCTGCGAATTCTCTCATCAGCTCGCAGGGGATTTAAGGAGCGGTGCGACAACTCACCAGTGCCGGATGATTACTCACATTGGGTAGTATACACCAGCTCTAGACCTATTTCTAGTTTCTTTTTTCTGCATCCTGTTCTGCCTGTTAAAGCCTCGTCATCTCCTGTCCCGTTCCTCCGTTCTCCCGCCCAGGTACTCTCATCAAATGCCTGTTACCAACTCGTCAACCTGCACTCTCACCTGCTACTACAAGGAGCCTCCGAATCTCGTGTCCACCCGCCACGCCGCTTCTCCCTTGGGCCGTCTGCTCTCCTGCGCTCATCTGCCCGCTCAGCTCCTGGAACTGGTGCTCAGCTCCCAGCCTCCTCTCAGCGCTCCACTACCTTACTGGAATCCGTAAGCCTCCATTCTAATCACACCTTCCCCATCTGCTTTACATTACTCATTCTTGTTCTCTGTCTCAGAACGCTGCCAGAACCGCCCTCCTCCGACGTCTCCCCAGCCTCGTCAAACTTAATAAATAATATATTATTTTCACTCACTTTTGTCTCTTCGTGATTCTGCATGTCGTGGGTCAAAAGGCTCGATCCAAACATGACAGTATGTTTCTTAAGTAGTTTTTGGTCAGCTCCTTAATTTATGAAGACTACAAATATGTTTGATATGTATAATTCCCTTGTATAACCACATGTTTAGTTGTATGAGAAATAATTACTCACAAGCAATTATTGAAGATTCTGTATTTGTTTATTTCTTGTAGGGAACCACACTCGCACACACAAACATCCACCCCATGTATTCTGCATCTGCTTCCAAACCAGTTGGATACCTGTATGGAGAATGTTTGTGCCTAAATAAAGAACTCAAAGACAACTTTGGAGCTGGACATTCACTAATTATTTCCCACTCTCCTGAACAAATAACCGCTGTCCTGACCCAGCACCTTGCAGTGATTGCTAATCTTAAGCAACCTGTTATAATCCTCAAATGATAGATAGATAGATAGATAGATAGATAGATAGATAGATAGATAGATAGATAGATAGATAGATAGATAGATAGATAGATAGATAGATAGATAGATAGATAGATAGATAGATAGATAGATAGATAGATAGATAGATAGATAGATAGATAGATATAGATAGATAGATAATGTAAAGGAGTTCAGGAGAGTTGTTCAATTTTCCTCACAAAAAGAAAATTTGTATTAAACAAAGGTCAGTTCCCTCTGTAAAGTCTGAGGTACGGAAGAGGATTAGGGCCACTGAAAAGAAAAAAAAAGAAAACAAAGAGAATTCTGACTTTTCCCCAGATTTCCCTGTATTCCAAGATTAAGTCAGAATTCTGAGAAAATAGTAACAATTCTCTTTCTTTTCTTTTTTTTCTTGTCAGTGGCTCTAATCCTCTTCCGTACTGAGTAAAAATAAATAAATAAAATGTAGAGCACTAAAAGTCTCAATATTAATAAACTGACAAATTGTCCACTCCCAACCCCATGAAATGTTCAAAAGTTGGCAGCCCTGGTATGTTTATATACCTCCTCACTGCCAATGCCCCAGTTAAGCGACATATTTTCAAACCGGAGAACACAACATCAGTTTTATTTATTTTTAATTAATTAATTTATTTATTTATTCATTTTATTTGATTCATTAACAATACAGTCAAGATACATAAATGACTGAATGTCCAGTATGAAGTACATGGAAACAGTACAAACACAACATAAACATACCATCCATCCATCCATCCATTTTCTGAACCCGCTTGTCCACGCAGGGTCGCATGGGGGG
>SSNQ01034049.1:201090-215589 GCA_006942095.1 Nothobranchius kuhntae
GGGGGGGGGGGGGGGGGGGGGGGGGGGGGGGGGGGCAGGCACCAGATCTGCTCAGAGACCTGCGCCTGATGATTACTTCACACTGCATGATTGGTGTGACAGTCGGACTTTGATGTAGAAGAGTTTGCTTGGTCCAGACAGGAGTTGCTCAGGTCGTCGTTCTTCATAGAAAACATGAACAATTTGCACAAAGAAATACACCCTTACCTGTGTAACTGATTTTTGGTCCAGTAAATAATCTCAGACTACACCATAAATTAAAAAAATGTCTATATACTCTAATTTCCTCACAAGGGAAAAATATGTTTAGGAGTTCTTATTAAATGG
Source organism: Nothobranchius kuhntae (assembly GCA_006942095.1). Taxonomy (NCBI): domain Eukaryota; kingdom Metazoa; phylum Chordata; class Actinopteri; order Cyprinodontiformes; family Nothobranchiidae; genus Nothobranchius; species Nothobranchius kuhntae. Next base: position 201,418 of record SSNQ01034049.1, read on the forward strand.
GGCGCTATTTTTAAGCTAGCTTTAAAGACAAACGCCACGGAACTCTCACCAAGTCCCGTTGGCTATCATCCTCAGGCCCTGTCTACCTCAGACCGGAAACCTGCATTGCCCGAGAACACAAGAGGGCGCCAAACACCACTTACCATTTTCTAGGTCCAAACGTCTTTTGTTGTCCGTAACCTCAAATGGTGTTTTCCTTTTGGGACTCTGGTAGTTTGTCCTAAAGTTGAAGCGGTAGCAGCCGGCTGTTTCTCCTTCTCTGATATTATTGAGCGGAGAACCTCTCACACCATTGGTGTTCTGCTGTTAAATGTGTGAGCTTGTGATGAATGGAGGACCCAGGTAAATATGGAAGTGCGCTGGTTTGGTAACAAAAACAACCGGATGGTTAATGTAATTTGTCCTAACGGATGCTGCTGTAGTGTGAAAAGGGAAACGCAGATCCCAAGCTAATCTGGCACCTACATCAGGATGACATCATCTTCTAAATCAGAGACCATAGATCCCAATCTGGAAAATGTGGAATCCTCCCTCTGGGTTTGGGACTTAAGTGATGGAGTTCTATTATCTTGATGTTTAGGTTACAAGGGATAGACCAACAGAACAGATCTTCTGCTAAAGTTGTGAGACTGGTTTCATCTGTTGTGGTAAAGAATGGTTGGAGCATGCAAATTAGAGTTTAAACTTATGGGGGCTGGGTTTATGAGTAGTTTAGTAGTTCAGGAGGCTGAGCTCAATCTGGGAACATTGAGGAGAGCAGCTGCTCCTCCAAAAACTGAGGAGGCTCCCGTATCTGACTGGCTTCCTCCCTCTGGAGGTTTTTTTTAATTTGGAGCATGCCCTGCAGGGCCGTGCAGAGACCTTCGACGGGGCGGGTGCTCAAAGTAAAAATGGGGCACTTATAGAGCAATCCAATAAGTTAGAAAATTCAGATAATGAGACCCTTGGGTTCAATCAACATAATAAAAATATATCATTAGTGTCTTTAGTGTTAATGTTAGTTCATAAATAATAGTTTTAGTTTTTAAAGCTGACTTATACCTAGAGATGTTACAACCACATTTTTGCCCCTGATCCGAGTCCAAGTTGTTTGATTTTTGATTATCTTCCAATACTGAGTCCTGTTCTGATACCAGGTGGTGATGCAACGCATTATAAAAGAAGAAATAAGTCGTCCTTCTGTCTGTATTTGTCATTTTGTTATTTTAGCCTGAAAAGGTCACTCATTCAGGAAGTACATTTAACAGAAATCAAGATACTTTATTGCTATTGCACAGGTGTACAACCAAATATATTTTGTGCCTACTAAAGTCAGTTCTAGTAAGAGGTAGTAAAATAAATGTAAAATAAATGCAACCACAGAGACTTATCCAGTGTGATCTACAGCTATGTTAGCTGAGATCTTTTTCCTGTCAGTAGAAAATTCTTGATCCCATTCCATGATCTCACTGAACTTAACACTAAACATGAGAGCTCTGCTACCAACCTAACAACAACACCCTTTACACAAAGGCACCATCATCACATACGTGGCAGGAGTCTCAGGCCCTGTCCACACGTAGCCGGGGATCTGCCAAAACGTAGATATTTTTCTACGTTTTGGCCTGTCATCCACACGAAAACGGAGTTTTTTCACACGAAAACGGATCTTTTTAAAAACTCCGGCCAAAGTGAAGATCTGCGTTTTCTCCGTTTTGGGTGTCTGCGTGTGGACAAACAAAACCGGAGTTTTAAGGTCCGCAACGTCACTTTCCGCGACAAAAAAATGCTGACATCACGTGTGCGACCTGTGTTTACACTAGCCGGCATCATGGAAGCCCTCAGAGCTGCGCTCTGTCACTACCTGATCCATCAATTGTCCAAGCGCTTTCTGCTTGTTTGTTTTTGCAAGCGGAATTACTGCTCCTTGCGGAAGACCACAGACGAAGGACGAGGTTAAGAACGGGGGAAGTACTGCCGCCTACAGGTCTGGCATGTCCTTAACAACGTGTTTATCCGGGTACGTGTGGACAGAGTTTTTTTTTTAAATGAGGTGGTGTGGATGCAAGTTTTTGGAGGGGCGGATATTCGTTTTTTAAAAAACCCGGCTACGTGTGGACTAGGCCTCAGAGAAACTTAGAAGAATCTTCTCCAAACACAACATCCCGGTAAACGTTAAACCCAACAACACCCTCAGACAGAACCTGGTCCATCCAGAAAACAAAACACCCAAACAGAAGCTCAGTGGGGTCGTTTATGCAGTCCAGTGTAGGAGCACTGTCCAGATGTTTACATTAGAGAAACTAAACAACAATTACACAAGAACATAACACAACACAGGAGAGCCACCTCTTCAGGTCAAAACCCTGCAGTCCACCTTCACCTGAAGGACAAGGGACACACCTTTGAAGATGACAAAGTCCACATTCTGGACAGAGAAGATAGATGATTTGGGAGAGGAGTAAAAGAAGCTATCTATGTAAAAACGTGAAAACCCCACTTTAAATAGGGGCGGGGCTTAGATTTCACCTTTCCAGTACCAATAATGCAGCTTTGGTCAAGGTCAAGGTCAATTTTACTTACAGAGCGCATTTACAGCAGCAAAGCTACACCAAAGCGCTGTACAAGGTAAAACAGATCAAGATACAACAAACCAACAATAAAAACCTAAAATAAGATGAGCGCACAACAGTCACAATCTGTGATAAAAACTGTTAAAAACTATTAAGATGCTCAAGTCAACCTGCATTAAAAGCCAAATAAAAAAATTGCGTCTTAAGAAGGGATTTTAAATGCTCTATATTCTGTGTGGTCCTGATGTTGAGAGGTAGCTTGTTCCACAGTTTGGGCCCAACCACAGAGAACGCTCTGTCACCGCGAGTCTTGTGGCGGGTTTTTGGAACTGTTAAAAGAGCTTGAGAGCTTGACCTCATGGTTCTGGCAGGGACGTAAGCAGACAGCAGCTCAGAGATGTAAACTGGGGCCAGGCCATGAAGGGATTTAAAAACAAAAAGTAACATTTTGAAACAGATCCTGTAAGAGTCAGGAAGCCAATGGAGAGAGGACAGAACCGGGGTTATGTGATCCCGCTTGCTGGTTCCAGTCAGCAAGCGAGCCGCTGCATTTTGGACCAGCTGAAGTCGGTGTAGGGAGGACTGGTCCAGGCCAGAATACAGGGAGTTGCAGTAGTCCAATCGGCAAGACACGAACAGACGGATGACATGTTCGAGGACATTAGCAGGAAGGTATGGCTTCACCTTTGCTATCTGCCTTAAATGATAAAAACCTGATTGGACCACTGCACTCACCTGTCTGTAAAGATTAAAAGAACCATCTAAAAACACACCAATGTTTTAACACAGGGTTTTAGAAAACCAGAACAAGGACCAAGAGGACCAACAGCGTTGTTTGAAAGATTAGAACTTTTTTTTTAATCTCATTCAGTTTCAGTCTAGGTCACACCTTCCTGCATCTAATCAAAACGATGACTCACCATCAATAGAGGCTAACGACTCATCAGGAGATGGAGAGGCGGGGTACTCAGAGTAGTTTCTGCTCTTTAAATAACAACAGACAGCTACAGCTTATGAGCTTGACTCTCCCATATTCCAGTTAGAACTGACAAAGCTCCTCAGAGAAGTGAAACGTTTTAAAGAAACCAAAGAAGTGCAGTTGCCTTCATCTGAACTCTTTGGAGTAATAGTCAATAATAAAAAATACATAATAAAGTAATAAAACGTATATAATTATGCTCACATTCACTTTTACCATATCTATGTGGGAGGCGGAAAATTTATCACGTTTAAGCCTCTTATGACCATAAATATAACAAGTTTTTTTTTGTTTGTTTTATGGCTTTAAAATTGTAATAAAAGTGTAAAATGTTTGTAACTCTGCTCCTTTTTCCAGAACAACCTCAGCTTTCAGTGTCTGGTTTGTATTTGTGTTTATGTTTATTAAAGTCTGTAAAACTGCAGCTTAAATGAAAAAAAAAAAAACAGATTTGAATTTTTTTTACATTTATTATTAAACAGGAACTTCAAAATGACTTGAGCAAACTATGTCAAAAGAACTATTTAAACTCAGAACTGTGTTGCAAACACTCAGAAAACAGTGTGACCCCTGACCTCATGTTAACCAGTTTAATGACTGCAGCCTGTCTGTGACCACAGGTCTACGCTCTGGTCCAGAGAACGGGATACAGTAAAATAAATACTAGGTATCATAAAATAACACTCATGGGCTACTTCATAGCTGTAGCTACATTTCTACCAGCATTATAAAGATCAATAAGCAGATAAAAGGTTAAATGTAAACATTTCATTACAAAAGGTCATCTAATAAAACTCTGCACTGATAAAATGATATTTTAAACTAAATAAATATTTATTGTACGTATAAATAATGCTGGAATGACGCTGAATCATTTAGTAAACAGTTGAGTGTTCAAATAAAAACCAGTGTGACTTTAATCTGTCCCTCCTCATGTCACCATCTACAGAAACAGCCTTCTGGGACACCTGACCAACCAGGTGGATTTTATTTGTGACGTTTCCATAACTTTATAAAAGCTGCTGATGAAGATGATCAGATCATCTCCTCCCTTTGGTTCTCGCTCTCCCGTCGCGGTCCACACCGTTTCTTTCTGTGACGCTGCAAAGCTGTTTTCCTTCTAATAGCGATTTTTGGTGTAACATGAATTACATCATGTAATACCTCGTTGGAAAGCTCGTTTTATGTACTTTTAAAAACCGTTTGAATTATTTTTATTCGATTAGTAATTCAGACGTTATGACCCGGAGAATCTAGAGTGAGAAACATCCGTGATTCTTTGTGAGTTTCTTCAACACTTCAGGAGAAGTCTCTCTCATGTCTCATTTTCTGTCCCAGACATGCAGCTACCTGACTCTGCTCCACACACACTAACCACGGACTCATACGCACGTAAACAAAAGCTCTGATATTAAAATCTATCCAGCTGACGTGAAGCAGGCAGAAAAAAAACTTACAGTTAGATTAACGCAGACTCCTCTCCGCAGGGAAAACACCCTGTCGTCTCCATGGCTACAAGGTAGAGCGACAGCAAGGACAACCAATCACACGTTAGTATGATGCGGCAGAGCCAATCAGTGAGCTTGTAGGCGGGTCTAAGGGAAAATAGCCTTCAGCTTGAGGCGGCTGCCTCCGCATGGTCCTAGTGCCCGATTTGTATCACAGTATAACAGTTTTGTACGGTAAAATCTGACGAACGACCGGAATAAAGGCACTTTGGGCACTTCGGACAAAAGGGGCAGGGTCTCAAGCCCCCCCCGCACGTGCCTGATGCCCTGAATTTCCTGGAGGGATTATACATGTCCCCTCAAACTAAATGCTCCTACAGCTTGAAGACCCAATTACTTTTCCAAGTCCAATGCACTTACACAGCTTTATTTTCAAATCAAGAACCGTACAAATATGAATATATTGAGTTATTTTTCAGGAGAAACTAAACTGATGCAGCTTTGCATTTGTTGTTAGAGAGCAACAACTTTGCATGGAACACAAGCAAAACTAATAAAATAATTTCCAGCGTGTATTTCATGTTCAATCACCCTCCAATATGAAGTGTCGACACAGGAAGTCACACCGACCTGGATAACAAAAAGATCCACACACCGACTTTTTTTTACTGCTCTGGAAAACTGCAGCATAAAATATGTAGATTTACAGAAGAGAAAATGATGAAAACATTAAAGTGATTGCTCATCTGTTGCAATGCTGTCAAGGTAACATCTTAATGAGAATAACCTCGCTGTGGAGCAGCGAAGCACCACCTGGCAGATTTAAAGTCATCACTTCTGCTGATGCTTTCTTTTTGGTAATATTCCAATGAGAAGAAGACTGCAACTGCTGGAATGTGGCCACTTGTGTTTCAGAGCATATAAAACTGCATTTTCAGCTGAAACGTCGTTTTATTGGTGCAATGTTGACACGGATTTACTCACATTTTAAAATCACTTCTACTTGTTACAATTATACTCAAAACATCACAACAAATATAGATTTTATTGTTTATGTTAGATTAGCAATAAGTGAGCAGGTTTATGTTTTAACCCTCCCACTGTCCCAATGGGTGTGACCCCACAAGGAAAGTTGACCATTGAGCAGGATTGATGGAGTATCCCTTGAGGTCCACGCGGCAGCGGTGAGGTGGTGCTCACTCCTCACCCCTGCCACATGGACCCAAGGGATAAACCATCAACCCTGCTCAATGGTCAACGTTCCTCACGGGGTCACACCCATTAGGACAGTGGGAGGGTTAAAGGAGACATATTATGTAAAATCCTCCTTTTTAGTCCTTAAAGGGATTTTCCACCCCCAAGTGAAATTTAGTCTGCTGCCATGTACCCCAGAGTTAGAAAAGTGGGAAAACATATTTTCCTACCAGCTCAGTCATTCTGCTAATCTGGCAGTATTTTGTTAGCTTTAGCTTAGCATAAACAATGTAAGTGATGGGTGGAGTCACGGCTACTAATTGTCCCTGTTAGGTAGAAGAGACTGGCTTTTTCAGACCCAATCGTTTTCCTGCCTGTTCCCTTTCTGTGGCTAATTAAATGTTCATGTCCTGCATATGAAACTTCAAGTATCACACAGTAACTCAGTAAACAAGACCTTTAATGGAAAAGTACATTTTTATTATGTCAGTCACTTTCCTCTCCTGCAGGTTGCTAAGCCCACACGTCTCAAGTCTCCCAGATTTTGGACATTTTGGGCCATTTGGAGGACGTCTGTCCAGCAGGGGGTCAGACTCTGCCAAGGAAGGTCGCAGTTTGATTCTCTGAAATGAAAAGTGAGTCCAACTGCAGCATCATGTCCTTGAACATGGTGGCAACCAGCCACATGTCTGATGTCAGGGGCATTAACACGCAGAATGGTTTCAGGCGTCTATGCTTCGTTCATTTCAGCCGGTAAAGAAAAATATTATTGATGGGAAACTGCAGCTGGGGGAATGAAGTGGGACACTTGTGATCTTAAAAGGCTTTTCGTAACACACGTAAAATTCATAACACACAAGTTTGATTCAGTGGTTTAATCTGGGATTTTCAGTAAATCAACAGAAACAAGCAGGAAAAATGCACGATAAATGAAATGTAAGATTTTCTTTAAAAATTGATGTTTGGTGCTCGATGTAAATAGAAATGCAGCTTCTTATTTGGTTGTGTTCTTTATGGATGGGAGTTAAACTTCAACAAGGTAAAATATTTTGAGTTTCTCATTTACTAGCATCAGAAACAGCTTCATTTGCAAGATTTACAAGAAGTCATATTAGCTGAAAGTCTTCTCCTTTGCTTCTTTGGGACAATCCTTTGCATTGATTCAATGTGTTTTCTCTATTTTCTGTCTGCTTTGGGAAAAAAAACACCCAGATTTCTGTCAATTTTTTAATGTTAGATAAAAATAGTAAGCATGTATCAACAGTTTTTTTTTGTTTTACCGAAAAACACAATGCTTTTGTATATTAAAAAGATCAAAGTTCATGTCAAATGGGTAAAAACATGTTTGCATTGTTTAAAATAAGTTATCTTTCTTTTATTGTGAATTGCTTGTGAGAACTGTAATTTCCTATGGGGATATGGTCTGTGAAGGTAACACAGTGTGGAGAAGAAGAATAAAAGAGGGAAGAGAAAGAGAGAGCGCGAGGAGAGATGGTGGTGGTGCGTGAGTTACACGGAGTATCCCAAGCAGTTAGCTTGTTTTTATGTACTAGTAATAAGTGTGTTTTGGCCAAAGTATACCTAAAGATAATGTGCCCAAGGAAGTGCTGGACCCGCACACTGGTGAAAAATGGCCAATAGTGACTCTTAATGAATGTGCCACTCCTGACGATTTTGCTGTGAAGTTGAAGAGTCTCTTAGACACTGAGGGTAGGACTATTGAAGACCTACAAAGATTATTTATCAGCCCTGCTCCTCCGCAGCCCAGCTCTGATCCTTCCATAAACTCCACGGAGTCTGTCTTGCAAGCAGTTGGAGAAGGCACGTAAACCACGTAAACCACAAGCAGAAGGTGGTTATCGGCGTTTGAAGCTGTTTTCAGGGAACTTGCCAGTTCCCCTGAGTGAGGACCCCTTTGACCATTGGCTTGAGCAGGCATGGCTCATGGTAGAGGAAAGTGACTGTACAGACAAAGAGAGAAGGCGCAGGCTGATGGAGAGTTTAAAGGGGCCGGCGTTGGAGACTGCCAAATCAGTCCATGAGTCAGACCCTGAGGCAGGCCCTGTTGAATACCTGGAGGCTTTGGAAAGAGCATTTGGCAGTGCTGAGTCTGGGGATGATCTCTATTTTACTTTCCGCTTAATGCAGCAACAACCAAGTGAAAAACTGTCTGATTTTCTGAGGCGTCTGGAAAGAGCCCTCACTAAAGTTGTCCAGAGAGGAGGATTTCAAGCTTCTAGCAAAGACAAAGTGCGCCTAGAACAACTTCTAAGAGGGGCTGTTGCTTCCGATCTCATGCTAATTAATCTGCGCCTGAGAGAGAGAAAGCCCAAACCCCCAACTTTCCTCCAACTCTTAAGTGAGATTCGCACAGAGGAAGAGTATGAGGCATCAAGGAGAAAGCTAAATACCTCAGTCCAGCATGTACAGACAAAACCTTCAGGGACTGGCAATGCAGAAATACAAAGTCTCAAAGCTGAAGTTAAAGAGCTTAAGGCCAAGTTAGCCACCTGCATGACTAAGGCCCCTGATGTCATAGATAAAGATGTGTCCTCAGTGCAGTCAAGTGAGCACAGTGACACCAAAGAACTGGCTGCTTTGAAGAAACAAGTGAAAAGACTGCAGCAGAAAGTAGCCCAAAGAGATACTGCTCCAGACTCCTCTTTAAAACTGGCTACCGTGGCAGCAGTAGAGGCTAACTCAAAGACAAGGACCCCTTATCAGAACAGAACACCTTTGGGTGAGCAGTTCTGTTACCGTTGTGGGGAAAATGGACATTTTGTTGCAAAGTGTCAAAATCCTGAAAATCAGAGCAAAGTTATACGAAAGCTCATCCAGACTGTCAAAACATTGAAAGAAAGTGCAGCTACTTAAACGAGTAATGACACTGACTGCCATGTCAAGCAGGGTCTTCTGACTTCTCCCACCCCAGCTGGAATTCCAGAAGGACTGATTGGGCCCCCAAGTATTGTGCCACTTAAAGTGAATGGACAGCCCTGTGATGCCTTATTTGACAGTGGATCACTGGTCACTATAATATCTGAGTCCTGGTACAAAGTTCATCTGCCTTCCATCCCAGTGCATCCGGTCACTGGTCTCAACATTTGGGGTTTAAGTGAGTCCAATGTCAGTTACCCCTACCTTGGCTATGTTGTGGTAGATGTTGAGTACCCGGCTGAAGTGACTGGCACCAAACACACAGTACCAGTCCTTGCCCTGATCTGTCCAAGCCCAAAAGAAGAGCAGATTCCTGTCATTGTGGGCTCTAACACCAGCCATGTCCGCAATTTGGTACAGGAATGCAGAAAAAAGGGGCATGACATAACCAAAAGCCTGGGCATCCAAATTCACAGGGCGTCGCTACCCACATTCACAGACTCCATCACCCTAGGCTCTCAAGATGACCAGGTTGGCTGTGTGACTTGGCAAGGTTCAAATCCCTTGTCCTTACCCCCCGGAAAAGACTTGCAAATAACCTGCAAAGTTCGTTTTCAATAGACAGTTGGCAAAGAGATCTTGATGTTTGACTCTTCTCCCTTAGCTCCTCTGCCGGGTGATGTCCTGCTACAACCCATGGTTGTGCCCGCCAATGCGGTACAAGTTAACAGCTTCAGGATCCTGGTGCAGAACCAGTCAGCCAGGGAAACCACTATCCCTGTTGGAACCGTCATGGGTCACCTTTATCGGACCGAAAGCGTCATCTCCATGCCAAGCAAAGAACCAGAGATGACAGCATTTGACAGCAGCCAGGTCGACTTTGGTGAGTCTCCTGTGCCTAAAGAGTGGAAGGACCGGCTTAGACAGAAACTAGCGGAACGCTCCCACGTCTTCTCAGTCCATGAATGGGACGTTGGCCTTGCAAAAGAGGTGGAGCACACCATCCGCCTGGCTGACACAAGACCTTTTCGGCAAAGATCACGTCGACTGGCACCTGCAGACATAGAGGATGTAAGAAAACAACTGCAAGAGTTACTCTGTGCCGGCATCATTAAAGAGTCCCGTAGCCCCTATGCGTCACCGATTGTAATTGTTAGAAAGAAAAATGGAACCATACGGATGTGCATAGACTACAGGCTCCTTAACAGCCGGACCGTGCCCGACCAGTACACGACCCCCTGCATTGACGAAGCTCTGGATTCTTTGTCTGGGAGCAAATGGTTCACAGTGCTGGATCTGCGAAGTGAATACTACCAGATTCCAATGGCAGAGGAAGATAAAGAGAAGACGGCGTTCATCTGCCCCCTAGGCTTCTTCCAATTTGAGAGAATGCCACAGGGAATAACAGGAGCGCCTGCGACTTTCCAGCGTCTAATGGAAAAAACAGTCGGAGACATGAACCTCCTCCAAGTCCTGGTATACCTGGACGACCTGATTGTCTTCGGAAAGTCGCTGGAGGAACACGAAGAGCGGCTCATTAAAGTCCTAGATCGTCTTGGAGAAGCAGGACTAAAGATCTCCCTGGACAAATGCCAGTTTTGCCAGCCACGGGTGAAGTACCTTGGGCATGTTGTGTCCGCCCAAGGTGTCTCTCCTGATCCGCAGAAGATTGAGGCTGTTACCACCTGGCCTCAGCCTCACGATCTAAAGTCTCTGAGATCGTTCTTAGGTTTCTGCGGATACTACAGGCGATTCATTGCTAACTATGCTGCCATTGTGAGACCGCTCACTGAACTGACCAAAGGTTATGCTCCAACACAGAAGAGTAAGAAAAAGAGTCCAGACCTCAACAAGTCCTACTTGAAAGAGTCAGAACCCTTTGGAGATCGGTGGGATGACTCCTGCAGCAAAGCCTTTCAGCAGATCATCCACTGCCTAACCCATGCACCGGTATTAGCCTTCGCTGATCCTACCAAGCCCTATGAGCTCCACGTGGATGCAAGCTTCAAAGGACTGGGGGCTGTCCTATACCAGCTACAAGAAGAAGACCTAAGGCCGGTTGCATTTGCCAGCAGGAAGTTAAGTCAGGCTGAGAAGAGGTACCCCATACATCAGCTGGAGTTCCTGTCATTAAAGTGGGCTGTGGTGGATCGCTTTCATGACTATCTGTATGGAGCGCGCTTTACAGTGCGTACAGATAATAACCCCTTGACTTATGTTCTGTCTACGGTGAAGCTCAATGCCGTGGGACACAGATGGTTAGCTGCTTTGTCCACATATGACTTCGATGTCCATTACCAACCAGGCAAGAATAACATAGATGCAGACATCCTCTCCAGAAACTTTGACACTGACACCGAATGGGAGACTATACCGGAGGCAGCTGTGAAATCCATATGCAAAAGAGTACGAGTGTCAGAAAGCCCAGAGTGTCCCACCAGATGTGTCGACCAAACTGGGGCTTCCCCGGAATGCATCCCTGACATCTATGCATTTCCTCTTACAATGGAGTTACAGTCACTAGAACACGTCTCAAAAGCTGATCTCGCTAAGGCACAGAAAGAGGATCCAGTCATTGGTCCAGCAGTCAAAGCTGTCCAACAGAATTTATGGACAGGCAACAGTCCGGAGCTGTCGCTCCTAAAAAGAGAGAAAGATAAGCTGACTCTGCTGGGTGACGGTCTGCTCTACCGTGTCACCAAACGTCACTCAGGGGAGGAGGTCCGTCAGCTAGTCTTGCCAAAGGTGTATCATGACGTTGTGTTGAGATCGGTACATAATAACTCAGGACACCTCGGCATAGAGAGAACTCTGGATTTACTCCGTCACAGGTTCTACTGGCCAAGAATGTTGCAAGACATTGAGCACCATATCAAAAGTTGTGGTGAATGCATAACACGCAAGACTCCTGCCCAGAGAGCCGCACCGCTTCACCAGATCTCCAGTAGTGGACCTATGGATCTGGTGTGCATTGACTTTCTCTCAATGGAGACGGATTCCAAGGGCATGAGAAATGTTTTAGTGGTCACCGAACACTTCACACGCTATGCCCAGGCATTCCCGACCAAGAATCAGACATCTCAAACAGTGGCCAAAACCTTAGTGGATAAGTTTTTCGTCCATTATGGCCTTCCGGCTCGTATCCATTCAGACCAGGGGCGAGACTTTGAGAGTCGTCTGATTAAAGACTTGTTGAAGAACATGGGGATACGGAAGTCACGCACTACTCCGTATCATCTGCAAGGAGACCCTCAGCCAGAGCGGTTCAATCGAACGCTGCTTTCAATGTTGGGTACTCTAAGCACAGAAAAGAACCATCAGTGAAGCCAGCATGTCCCTTATTTGGTCCATGCTTATAACAGTACAAGATGTAATGCAACTGGTTTTTCACCATACTTCTTAATGTTTGGTCGTGAAGCCAGACTGCCAGTGGACTTGTGCTTTGGGACCACAATTGACAAAGCTGAGGAAAGTCACTCACGCTATGTGTCAAAACTTAAAGAAGATCTCCGTCAAGCTTACAAGCTAGCATCCGAGATGGCAGACAAAGTTCATCAGAAGAACAAAAAGGGCTATGACCAGAGAGTTTGTTTCCAGTCTCTAGAAATAGGAGACAGAGTCCTACTGAAGAATTGGGGTCTCAAAGGGAAGCACAAGTTGCAAACAAGATGGAGTCCAATACCTTACCAAGTTGTTGGAAAAATGCCCAATCTCCCTGTCTACCAACCGAAGAAGGAGAATGGAAGTGGTCGTCTAAAAACAATCCACAGAGATCACATCCTTCCCATTGGCCAACATGTGAAATTGCCAATCCTTGAAGAAGGCAATAACTGTTGTGACAGACAACAACAAAAGGGCAGGAAACCAAAGCAGGCCACAGTTGTGTCTGACCCTCAGCTGTCACAGGATTCTGATTCGTCCTCAGAGAGTGAATACTATGAGCCTCAGAGATACGGTTACTCTCAAGAAAGAGTAAGAGAAGCACTAAGACAGGCTCTTAGATCCCAAGCAGTGTCACAAGAGGATTGTGCAAGTGACCAGAACAAGGTCAGTGATGAAACTGCTTCTGATGAGCGCAGTGAAAATGAGGAACTGCCACTGGAGGATGGAGACGTTAATCAGGACAGTGAGACTGAGCCCGACCAAATGGTGGATATTCAGGAGGAGCCTGACCAAAATGAAGAAGATGATGAAGATTCTGCCCCAGAACCTGATCTGGATCACAGAACAGCCCGGTCTGACAAAACTCAGAAACCAAATACACACCGTAATCTATTGGGTGACACTCCTAAACTAAGGCCTAAGAGACAGATTAAACCAGTAGTTCGTTTAACCTATGATGAGCCAGGAAAAGCTAAAGATCAGCCTATCACTATTATACATAGAGGGGTTGTTATCACTATAGGCAAAGACTGAGAGCCATAGTATGTTAAAAAAAAAAAGGTCATCCTACTTCCCAAGTTTTTGTTGTTCCTTGGTTGTCTGTTGAGGACACCAGACATTTAGTGGGGGGAGGGTGTAACCCGGGTTAAAAAAGATGCATAAATAGTAAAAGATAAGTAAAGTCTAAGAATATAAATATCAAAGAGTAAAATTCATTTGTTCAATTTTCTTGTATATTAAAAAGATCAAAGTTCATGTCAAATGGGTAAAAACATGTTTGCATTGTTTAAAATAAGTTATCTTTCTTTTATTGTGAATTGCTTGTGAGAACTGTAATTTCCTACGGGGATATGGTCTGTGAAGGTAACACAGCGTGGGGAAGAAGAAAAAAAAGAGGGAAGAGAGAGGGAGAGCGCGAGGAGAGATGGTGGTGGTGCGTGAGTTACACGGAGTATCCCGAGCAGTTAGGTTGTTTTTAGGTACTAGTAATAAGTGTGTTTTGACTTTTTGAAAAGATAAGTCACAGTGTGGGTAAGCTAGTGACATAACATGTAAAGTTTCAGCGTGAGTCTGCTGGACTGTGTGTTTGTTTACTGTGGCCGTGCACGCATTGAGTTAAAGTGAGGCTAACACAGCCATTCGCAAATAAGGACTACTGTAGACTGCCGTTTCGCTAAAGTTGTGGAACTTAAACAAGCTGCAGAGGATTGTTACCGAACTGGATAGCGACAGACAGACC
>SSNQ01034050.1:0-21143 GCA_006942095.1 Nothobranchius kuhntae
AGATCAACCCCATGATGCAGGTATCTGGCTGGAACAGGTGAGCATCACAGTAAACCAGTGGAGCAAACTGAGCTTTAAATATGTTGGTTTTATGCTCTTTTTCTGCTCCAAAACGTGAAAGTTAACAGGTGAGATGTTGCATTTTCATTTAAGATAAAATGATATTTTTATTTTGTTGTTGGCCCGTGAGAAAAGATTTAACCTACAGTAAACAGGAAGTGGAAAGGCTGCAGATAGATGAATAGAATAGAAAATCCCTTTATTGTTCCTCAGTAGGGAAAGCTAGATGTCACAGCAGCGATGACACGTATTACAGGAGAAAAAAAGGAGAATAAAAAATAAGAAAAATGTATAAACAAGAAAACATAAATCCTGAATAGATTTTAAAAATGCTGATTATACCACAAGTAATGAATACCACTGATGCCTTTTATTTAAAACTGACTTGCTCGTGTGTAATTTGGTTATTCCACATTCAGTGTTAATGCAGAAATAAGTTTGTTTCCAAATTTAAAGGTTCAAAATTGCATATATGTTGATAAAGAAAATGTGCAAATTTGCCGTCACTTTTTCAAAAATATTAAGTTTGGCCCTCGACTCCATCCCAGAGTTTCATTTCGGCCCAGTGTGAGTTTGAGACCCCTGGCTCTGCAGTCCACCTACACCTGGAGGACAAGGGACACACCTTTGAAGATGACAATCTACACATTCTGGACAGAGAAGATAGATGGTTTGAGAGAAGAGTAAAGGAAGCTGTCTATGTCAAATGTGAACAACCTACTTTAAATAGGGGAGTGGCTTAGATTTCACCTTTCCAGTGCCTATAATGCAGCTTTGGATCTAATTCCTAAGCAGTTTCAGTCTAGGTCACACCTTCCTGCATCCAATAAACACGACGACTCATCAGGGGTAGAGAGGAGGGGTACCCAGAGTAGTTTCTGTTAAAGATCGCCTCGTCTTGGATGAACAGTACACACTGCTCGGGCCAAGAAACAAGGAGCAGAAAGCGACGACGTCACCAAGTCCCCTCAGGTCAAACAGCTGGAACTAGGTGTGAAAGAATGAACTCAGAATACTAAAAGGGGAAATGAGTCGTGCACGGTTGCAGAGTAAAAGGGGAACTGAAAGCTCAAATGGAGGTGGTGATAATTAACGTATTATGTGTGTTTAACCGTTGTACATCTCATGGACTAGCCTGTGTGACAGTTTTGTTTGGAATGTGTTAAAAGTCATGTTCAACGGACAGGGTGTGCTTATAAGATCTGCAGCAGAAACAGGCGTGATCAAACATGAGTAATGTATAACATGCACTGTGATTGGAGCTATTTGGTGATGACCTGGAGCTGACGACATTTAAGGTATAGAACCCGTGACTGGGGACAAATCAGGGGCTCTCGTCTAGAGAGAGTCCGAAGAGAGGGTTTGCTTAATCAGAGCGATGGAACAAGCTTTGTTAGGTCTTGGAACACCAGCGCTGGCTGTGAAAAATAATACCAACGGGTGTGTAATGCACTAATACATGAGTCCAGGACGGAAGGTCTTCTACCCAATACAGAGGGATCTAGGTCCACACTGGTACCTATGGAATCCACGACTGGTCACTGGCCTACTAACGCAGGTTCTCCTGTGATAGGAGCTCTCACCGATCCCAAAACAATAAAACTCACCGGAGTTCTAGATACGAAAGGGAAAGAAGGGATTTTAAAACTAACCAGATTTCTCTTGCAGCTTTCCAGCTGTTCCATCAAAAGACTTCAATCTTCCAGGATTTGGTATTAGCACTTTACTTTTAATCATTTACTATTTTACATGTTTTACTATATAAAGTTTTCTTGCTTACATTTTTGCTTTGCATATCACACATACTCAAGGTTTTAATGTTAATCAAAAGCTTTTACATTTTACATTATTATCAACCAAAACCACCCTTTGATGCATGAATTATGAAATCTTCTACCATGATTTCTGTAACAATTTTTTTCATTCATCTTTAGGTGTGAATGAAACACATTTCAACAAATATATTTGTGACATTTAATAATTTACTAATAATTTATTACATGCCCACCTCAGTGCACAGCGTGCATTCTGAACATGAAATATGTTGGCTGGACTTACTGAAGTCCAAATGGAGGGGCTCACATGCAATAAAGTCTTCAACAGCTGCGCTTAATAGCAAAAATAAATACAACTGTTGTGAGTACCTGTCCACTGTAGTGACCATTATGCATCAAAGGGTTAAAACAACCAAATCATACAAAAATAAAACATATGGAAATGATATTCTTTTTGATCATTTCCTTTTTTATAATCTTCAGCTTGATTATCCACAACAGGGATACAGTTGTTGCAAGTCCCAGCCGGTAAAGACTCAGAAACAGTGGTTAGAGACAAGGGTCACAGAAGGGTCAGAACTAGGCCAAGGGTCAAGAGGCAGGCTGGCTTCTCTGGATCCACCCATGGCCCCACCCCTGGATCCACCTCTGGCGGGAAAAGAAGGAATGGAGAAAAGTAAAAGACAGTCCATTTGGACCCAGAAGTCCTCAGGAATGCTGAAGGAAGACCTACAATTTGCTACCAACATGAAGATTTATGACCTGTGCTCTCATAAGAAATGCAACATGTAACTTTTGTGCCCTTATGTGAATACTGCATGAAGTGATAATGACACCAAAATGTTTTGTGTAGAGCTAAAAAAGTGTATTTGGTAAATGACCTCTTGACCTAAACTGTCAGGAGAGAATGACTTGTGACTCTTACATTGTTTAGAGCAGTCTCAGGAATGATATAAAAGGATGCAGCTCAGATCGGGGAGAGACTTTTTCACAAGAGATTCCACAGGAGAGATTCTCAGAAGATAGGAGCTGGTGTAAACTAACTCTTTTATTTAATCATTTTGAACTAATCCCTCCTTGGGGGATAGCGGTTGTTTTTATATTTACTCATTTTTGTATTTTTCTATTTTGTAATAAACTTTTTTGGAAAAGAAACATAATCCTGATTATTTCAGGTTTTCTCTAAAGCTTCACGAGTGGGGGCCCTGACCATTGTTGCACAGGAGGTAAGCATGTCGATTATAGGTCTCTGAATTATCAGGACTTACTTTACAGTTTATAATAAAATAATATAAAGAAACCTTAAGATAAGGGGAGTTTGACTCCCCCCCCCCCCTGCGAGTAACGAGTTGTCTTAAGGGCGATAAAACCAAAATATTAGAGGTTATTTTTGGCTCTGATTGCAGGTTGAAAAAGTCTCTATCAGCTGGAGGGTTGGATTAATTAAATAAATTGATAAATTTATGTTAGCCTGATCAACTAACAAAAATCATTTTATAGTTACCAACCTCCCACATAAGCTGTTAGAGGCGCAATTAATCCAGATAATCCAAACAATTGCTGAGAGGACCGGCCTGCCTACAGACTTCACTCTAGTATCTTAACCAAAAGATAACGAGTTTAAAAGAAGTGGACTACTCTGGGGATACTATTTGTGCAAGTCATTTCACCTTTAAAATAAAATATACGATTCTAATTAGGAGGTCCATACCAGGGTCTAGTACGATAAAACTCGCCGACACACCCACAGAACCCTGATGGATGCACAGTCTCATAAGTTCTAACGGAACTGGGTTTTAGTGGAACCGGTAAATGGGACGTGCACGCGACATGGCGCCTGCAACGTGGGGCTGATGAGCGAAGGTTCAAATATTAGATACCGGACTATCCGACGTAGAACTGTCTTTTAGGCTAATAAAAGCTTACGCGCTATGGACCTGATACGCTTATAACCTTGGAGTGAAAATCGCACCAATTTCTCGAAAAGGAAAGAAATTTGGGAGAACGGACGATTAACTCAAAGAGGTATAAAGAAATCACGGCTTTCCGACGTAAGAAAAGCCAAGGATAAAAGCTAGGCAAAAAATAAAAAGGAATAAAGAATAAGACGTGAAAACGAATAAAAATAAAATAAATAAAAAAAAGAGAAACTTTCAACCAGCCATGGCAGATAGATCTTTAACGGTAAAACCGGAAAATATTCTCCTTAATGTGAGATTTGTCACCGGAGAAATAGCGACATTTCAAGGTGAACCACAAAGCGTTTTAGCAATATCCTGTAACCGAAGCTTTCAGAACGAGGCCGGCACAGCTCAAGCCGCAGCGGAGCGCTGTCCAAATGCTGAAACTCAAGTAAAGAATAATCATGTATTTCCGTTAGTGGGTGATTTAGTGATTCTAGCAGAACAATGAAATAATCCTGTTTTTAATCAGATAGCGTGGTGTTGTTGGGAGAATCCAGCGAAACTCCCCACGGGCGAGCAATGTGAGATCCTTCTGGGATTGCTTGAGCAAATACCAAATGGACCGGAACCTTTAGTTCTCACTCCATTTGGAGTCGGGCAGTACCGATGTGATCCGGGAGCGATGTACTCTGCTATGGCGGAGTTCGTGGTTCAACAGGCTAATGATAGAACAATATACTTCTTATCTAGAAGCAAAAATGAGGCAATTCAAATGAGACAGGCATTATGTAACCGACTGGGAATTACGGAGCTCCAAGCGGAAATGTACCGAAGGAGAGCTGCGGTCGAAATGTCATCCTCATGGGATGAAGTCCCATCGGTTCCGACCGCGCCCCCTTTGTATCCAGCGCTCCGCGGGGAATTCCCTGTGAGCCCCGGTTCCGAGAGCGGATTTCCTGCACCCCCACCGAACCCGCCTGACGCGGTTCGGCCGGCGCAGTGGAACCCGTTTCTACATGTACAAACCCCTTCTCAAGTGCCCATGAGAGGAGCGGGGAGATCGCCCACTGAACAGCATGTTGCTGCGTGGGAGAAAGACGAGACCCAGAGACGGTCAGGGGCTGAAGGGACTCCAAACCCAATTCCTTTTCCCCCGTTAGAACCGCATAGTCCCGCAGCTCCTCTGAATCATGTTATAATAGGTCAAGAGCCGGTGATAATTTTGTGAGGCGAGAAAATAGATGCAGAACTCCGAGAGGAAGATGTGTTGATCTTTCTGAAAGATCCACAAAGTTCTGCCGGTACCACGTCCTCTTTAAGTTCTCTGAGGAGACTCTTAGGAACGGAAGGCCGGAACTCCATGATCCCGTTGGTAGATCGTAATTACGAAGCAGGAGAAATTACTACTCTCTTAGACAAGCAATTAGGGAATCTGGAAGGTCGTGTCAGCGCTGTTTCCATAATTAACGTAGACCCTCATAATCCCGACATCTCTTTTCACCAAGCTTGGGAGCGGGTGGTGTCAGAAGCCTTGGATTTAGGAGCGCGACGGCTAGTGTTTAAGCTTAATAACAAACCCCAGGTGTGTCGGATAACTGAAGCATATGGTGCAGGTTTGGTGGTTTATTCCGAAGCCTCCAGCAGGCTCGGAGACATTCCAGTCGTAATTTTAGTGGATAAATCAACCTTGCCGCGAGTAGAGAAGAAAGTAAAATATTGGTTTGAGGCCAGAGACAGGAGCAGCGAGAGTGAAGCTGAATCGGAGGAAGAACAGGGTTTCCAACTGGTGGTGCGTGGCACACCCAAAGGGACGCTCAGGTCAGAATGCAGATCCCAACAAAAATGCAGCACTCGGATCCCTGGAGGCAAAACACCTGAAAAAGTGAGTTGGTTATTCCCAGTTACAGCCCATGAGCAAGGTGAGAACAGAGAAAATGTAGAGCAGCAACCCCAGAGAGCAGAAAAATGAGATGAGACAAATCCTATAGTTTATGGCATTAGAGGACTAAATAAAAATAGCCGTCCAGTACAGATGAAATACTATGACCCTCAGGCACCTCCTAACGTAGGCCCAGTGAGACCAGTTCCAGAACCAGGACGAGGCCAGTTTGCAATTAATACAGAGGGAGACCAGAATTATGCAGGAGAAGAAGCAGAAAATCCTTTTCCAGACTGGTACCCTGTGGATGGCCTCACGGCTACAGCAATTCAAGCAGCGAAGAGTAGGGAAGAAGTCATGTTGCAATCAGGATGGGGGCAGCCTTTTAAGCATGCCTTTTTGGGCCAAGGATATGATTTTTATCGAGGTGGATGTATGGCTAGAGATTCGGCAGTGAAAACTCACTGCTACTCGCCGTGCAGCCCCTCCCAACCTTTGGATGCAAACCGAAGCACTCCGCAGGGAGGACAATTTAATTCAATGCCTAGGGAAAGAGTCCTAGAACAGGAATATTCTCCATATTGGCAAACTGCTCAGGAACAGTCAAAAGTAAGCTTAGGACATTTTGATCATACCATCCTGCCACAGAGAGCACTGGGTGAGACAGACACTGGTTATGTGCAGCGGCTTCAGGATCGAGGTATGACAATTGAACAACTTTCAAGTCCAGAGATTTCTCAGGTCATAGCATTAAAGAATGATCTGCGTTTAACCCCAGGAGCCTCGCTGATGTCCTTGGCGGAGAGTTCTCCCAGAGGGATTGGTGAGGATTCTGGTGAACGACGGAGGAAAGCTTTAAGTGCTGAAATCAGTACAGGAAAAATTACATTAGCTGGGTGCTTGGGAACAATCGCAGGGCTTTCTCAGGTTCAGCAGGAAAAACTTTTAGCTGATCTGCCAGGGGGGTTAATGATGGCTGCGATGTGGCCTAATCTCTCTCCTGCAGAAAAAATCCGACAAGCGCAGGCGTGGGACCGCACAAGGGAATTTAAACAGTCAAAAAACAAATTAGGGCGGCAGGCCGGAAACAGATTGAAAGGTCAGATACCATCCCCTCTGCCCCCTCCACACCCACAGCAAGGGAGCCAATCAGTGAGCTCTCAGCCGAGGCAACTCCCACCCAGGACAGAACCGAATCAGAACCAGAGATCTCGGGGTCAATTGGATCCGAATGCAAGGCCGTTTTTCATGGGACCCCCCGGCTGCCCTGTGGCTCGACCCAGGAGAGCGAATCCGGAAGAATGGGCCCGAATGACGAAAGAACAGAGAGAGAAATTGATCCAATCGATCAGAGATTGGGACGCGAAATACAACAATCAGAGAAGACCGCCACCACAAAAGTAGAAATAATTGAGGCGCTCTCATCTCATACACATTGGGATGAAGAGTGGCTTAAAGTAAAGTACGAAAATACAAAATACATTTTAGATACCGGGGCATTAATATCAGTAAAGCGTGAAAATAATCCGATGGAACAAATAGGATACAAGAATGTGATACTCGCAGATGGCTCTGTACGTAACATGGCAGTTCATAAAGACGAACAGGGAATTCTTTACATAAAAGGAGCAGAAAACTTAATTAGTTTAAAGGATTTAGTAAAAATAACGAAAGGCCCCGCACTGCATGTGAGTTTTTTAGGTGAATTAGATGTGGACAGTCTCATTAAAGAGCAACTGGAGAAAACTAGTCTGGATCCACACAAACTCAGAGAAATAATCCAAAAAGGTAATTGGGCTACACACAAAAATGATTGTGGCAGAGTAAAAGAACAATGCATTATTAAAGGAGCAATGCCTGCCAGGGAGAAGCAGTATCCAATCAGAGAAGGGAGAGATGAGATCAGATGTACTCTCGCTGAGCTTAAAGAAAAAGGGATAATCGAAGAGAAAGATACATTATCCACCTGTCTTCCCATTCAAGCTGTTCCTAAACCTGATGGCACCTACAGACTGGTACACAATTTAAAAGGATTAAATAGAGTGACTCCGCATGATGTGCGTAAAACTTTTGACCCATACATGCAGCTCCGAACCATGCCTATTAAAAAATATAAAACATGCATTGATTTGGCTAACGGTTTTTGGTCTGTCCCTCTAGCGCAAGAAAGTCGAGCTAAAACCGGATTTACGTTTGAAGGAAAGCATTTTCAACGGTGCGTCCTACCTCAGGGATATGTAAATGCGGCAAATAAATTTCAAGGAGTCGTACAGTCATTACTGGAAGGTTTACCTATCGTTCAATATATCGATGACATATTTTTCACGCATGATTGTGAAAGCGAACACCTGAAAACTTTGGATGAGGTGGTGACCAGACTGACATGTGCAGGATTCAAACTCAATTTGAAGAAAAGTCAGCTAGGACGCACAAAAGTTACGTTCCTAGGTTTTGAAGTGTCAGATTCAGTGTCGGTACCTTCCACCTATCTGCAGAACATAACACCTCCGCATGATTTACTGACGCTGGAAGGTGTAATCGGACAGCTTCAGTACATTTCCAGCAACGTCCGTGATTTTCGAAACATCATTGATCCCATAATGTCACTTAAAAAAGGTCTCAGAACCAAAGTGGGTCAGAAACTGGTGACGCACAACCGCAAGCTGAGCTCACAGGAGCTTGAGACTTATCAAGCAGTAATGGTTAAAATAGGTGCTAATCTAGTGAATCTTTCAAATAGAGAGCATCATGAACCGTTAGCTGTAAGAGTGATTGTAGGACAGGATTTCACAGAGTGTTTATTTCAGAACTATGACAGCAAGAGTCTGATAACATGTAAAGGCTATAAACTCGCACCAACTGAGAGCCGTTACACGCCCAGCGAAAAGGTGCTGACCACCCTGATGAAACATAAAGATATGATGTTCGCTCTGGCCGGATCGCAAAAAATCATAATTCAATCTACTGATTATATGATTAAAGAACTTCGGAAAGATCTTCTCCCACAGGCGAGGGCCGTTTTACCCAGATGGGCAAAGTGGGAGATGTTATTGGCAAACCCGCAGATTCATGTGGAAGGAGAAACAAAACTTAAGCCTGACAGGAAAGAGGTTGTTAAACCCATAAAACCAGAGGCAGTTTACTACACTGACGGATCTAAGAAAACAGCAGATGCAGACTTCTGTAAGTGGGGGTTTGTGAGACAGCTAAAGGACAGGAAGTACCAACAAACTGGACAGACTGTCGGATCCGCTCAAACTGCAGAATTGACGGCCGTTGTCATGGCGCTTGCTGACGCATGTAAGCTGAAACTCAAATCAGTAAGATTGGTCACAGACTCTAAATACGTTAAAGACGGGCTAGATGACCATTTGTCATTTTGGGAAGCTAAAGATTTTCAGAAAACTGATGGAGAAAGATTGGAACATGCTGACTTGTGGACTTTAGTATCGTGTTATAAGAAGAAATTACAGATTCAGGTGACACATGTAAATAGCCATACAAATGGAAAAAGCGAAGATGAGGTTGGGAACGCAGAAGTGGATGAATTAGTACAAGCTCGAGCTTTGTTTCTACCCACAGCGTTTTTACAGAACAGGAGTGCTGCAGCTGATGAAGAGCTGGTGACGTTTGCGCATAAAAATTATGGACATGTGGGAGCGCTGCGTTTGCGTGAGATTTTCAAAAAGGAAAAGATTTCTGTACCAAAGCTAAAAGAACTAACAGCACGAGTAAAAGCGACATGTGAGCCATGTAAATTAAAAGGAGGGGCTCAACCCGTGATTTATGACCATTTGCCCATCATGTGTGATGTGCCAGGAGTGCATTTTAGCACGGATGTTGGTGAATGTGCCTCTAGAGGAGTGAACGGACATAAGTTCTTTTTGGTAATCAAAGATAATGGACCAGGTGATCAGAGCAAGATAATACCGCTGAAACGTGTCACAGGAAATACAGTCAGCATGGCCTTATCTCTGCATCTGCCCCTCACGTGTGGGTCACTCCGTTCAGATGGAGGACCTGAATTTAAGAATGACAAAATGTCTTGTCTGCTTGAATCAAGGGGGATAAGACACATTTTTTCTATCCCTTACGAGTCCCACACTAACGAAATAGCAGAAAGAGCAGTTAGGACGATAAAAAATCACATCCTAACTAACCTGAGCTCCCGATGGGATACACCGGAGGGAGTTTCAGAACTAAATGTGATCCTTAATAGGACGAAGCTGAAAAGAACTGAGAGAAAAACTAACCCGGAACACATCTCTGTGTTACAGAAAGGTGAAAGAATTTGGGTCAAAAGAGGACCAGTTCGGAAAGGAGATTGCATTAAACATAACGTAAGTGGTCCCTTCATAATAAAAGACGTAACTGGGAACGTGGTTTTAACTGACACTGGTTTGCGCGTTCACCCTCATCAAGTTATAAAATAACTCTAAAAAGTAAAAATTAATTAATTTAAAAAAAATTTTTTATTACTTGATTAAACGTCATGGCTGGGCCAAAATCTAGCAAAGAAATGACTTGTAAGATCCCAGGTGATCCGGGCCTAATTTTGGTAACAAGGGGGGATTTTATTAACGATTGTAAAGTGGCTTTGTTTCCGGGCTTCATAGAATCTGCAAATGTGTATCGTTACGCGCAATGGAGAGGCTGGAAGCCGGGAACATGCGTGACATGTGGATCTCTGTGCACCCTAATTAAATGGTCGGGGCTCCGGGAGCAGAAGCCCACTCACCTGGAGAGAGGAACGGACTTGCATACAGGTGCAATGGAGCTGTCAGCCCCCATTAAAATATGTTTTTGCGGAACCTGCTTGAGGAATAATCCAGGCATCATCTCCTGGCAGGTCTGTGAATGCACCCACAGAGGTGAAATCAAAGATGGGTGCTGTTTCATGAAGAATGGTGTTTTGACTACCTGCTTGCCGACAAGCCAGCCCAGTATGTTTTTTGTAGGAGAGTTGCTCAGAAGTCCTAGCCTGGTAAAGCCAGTTAGAGATTTATGGGTAGAAGCTTATCCATTTGTGGTCAAGCTCAAGACCAGAGAAAAAGGACTGGAAGAGCTTCAGGCTCGGTCCAGATTTGAGTCTATTAAGAGCTTGATATTAGGACAGCAATTTGGTACGCTGGCTGATGCATGGGAAACAGGTACACAGATTGGGGTAACTCAAGAATATAGAGATGACAGATGGGGAACTTATCTGTCAGGGACTCTTGACTGGCATACAGGATTGTCTGTTCAGGAGCCCCCAGGGATGCGTAAGCGTGTTACATCATGCCTGGTTGAGCTGAAGAGTCTTGGACCAGGGGCAGAGCGTAAGTTCATGCCTTATCAGTTAACTTTGATAGAGGTAATAGACCTGTCGGGTCGCATTTGCAGCTCGGCTGTTAACATAGTGACCACCCGGAGAGGGAAGGCATATTGGCCTAAGATTTATGGGACTGCTCACACTAAAATGTCTCGTAGAAGGCTGGTTTCCAATCTGACTCTAACTAATTAGAGCAGGGCGCTTTCATTTCCTGCTGATTTTTATGCTTCTGTTTTTGCAGATGTTCTCTCCTCAGAAGCATAAGAGGGAAAGCAGCAGAAAACGAAAAGTGGTCAGGTATGCAACTCCGGCTGGAGTTGACCCCAAAGTTAAAAAGAAAAATGTAAATATTCCGAAAGGAAAGAATTGGTTAATAAAATGGATTAAATGGGCCTTTTTTATCCTTTTCGAATTTAGCCTCATAGGATTAAGTATAACGGTTGCATATGGGGTACATGTATATCTCCGAACGTATCATGTGTCCTCGGTGACATATAACATAACTCACGGAGGACCGCAACAATTAGTAGGGAATTGAAATGTATCCAAAATTAAGCTGCTATGGCCCAAAGAAGATTTTAATGAGAATATAACCACCTGCATGATAGCAACACAGATTGGATTCAAGATTTGTAGTGTTACAGGGAACAAAACTGGTTGCCTGCGTTTGCCCTGTGGAGAGAATGGATTAGACCGGATCATGGCTACACCCTCCGTGACAACATTTCCTGCAGCAGAGCAGGAGGAGAGGAATGACACGGAGTGTGATGAGACCGGCCCATGGGCAGAGTATATGGCAGTCTTCATGGATCAGGCAGGATCCACAGAGCTTAATCGATCTTGTCAGATAATATCAAGGAAAAAGAAAATCTTAAATCAAACTTTAGGTGAAGTAGAGTTGTGGGTTTACAAATATTGTCTTAGAAATGATTTAGAATGGGGACACAACTTCACCACTTTTAAAGTAATAAAAATAGAGAGATGGTGGCCTCGCAGAATCGAATTTGGGTGTTTTCAAACCAAAGACAGTAGCCTAAGTTCCTGGCAAACAGGAAATATTACGCATTGGTATCAAAGATTATCAAAAGGGAGAGAAAGAAGAGACGTTTGTCCGACACCCCCTCCTAACACAACACTAAAATATGATTCCTTGTCCATGATAGAAGAGAGTCACATGTGGCAGAAGGTAAAAGATAATGTGATTAAATGGTTATCAAAAGTACCCCCTGCAGTGTCTGATCCCCTGGCTGAGGCAGAGGAAGGTGAAGAGACCGTTCCTCTTTTTCTGGAGCCCAGTGTGCGGGGTAAGAGATCTACTTCAGAATTAGCTCGACTCTTACGTAAAGGTCACAGTGAATATGCAAACTACACAGGATATCAAAATTATATACTTCCCATTAATAGTACATATTTTAATTGGACATTTTTTAGCCTCCATAATGAGGTAGGCCTTCAGCCACAAGGCTGGGAGCTGCATAAGATAAAACACACTCTTTATACAGAATGGGTATATGAGGTTCCTAATTTTAAACACCCGAAAGTAGTGCAATGGATGAAAAAGAATCAATCTGATCCCACTAATTTAGATGCAGGATTTCATGCATGGAATGAGGAAACTAGACTCTGTTTAACCAAGAAAGCGAATAACAGCACTTTATGGCAAGGAGGTGAGCCACTTAGAATAAGGATCGCAGGAGCATATTATCAAAAGGGTACAGCTACTCCTGATAGTATAATTGAGGCAGACTCCATATTCGAAGCAGTAAATGAAATGATTAGACCAACCCATAAGAAAGATTTCTATCACAGTCCCACATGGGCTAGAAATTACACCTTAATGCTTGAAGGATGTCAGGTGGAAGTCTGTAATAATACTAAAGGGTTAACTAGAAGGATGTGTATTTTTTGGTATTCACAACTATATGGATTAACGGTCGGAGGTCTGCGTCCAGACACATTAGGAGATCGAGAGTTTTTTAAACCTAGGCCTCCTTATCTAAACATAGCTACTTTAGGAACTGGAGAATTATGCTATAAAGTCTTACGTCGTTATATGCAAAGAAATATTCCAGAAGATTATAGATATTATAGAAAAGGAATGTACGAGACATATCTTATGACATACTGGTATGGAGAGGGATATAATTAGCAAAAATATGATTATTACCCCCAGGACACAAGGATTGAAGCAGAAACCTTTGAAAGAAAATTAGTGGGAACGAAAACTCTTGTGATGGAACATGGTCAGCTTCGAGTTAAAACAAATTGGTTTTCTATTGATAAATCAAATACTTGGGAAGTAAATTATACGAAAACCGGAAATGGTCTTTTAGATCATATAATAATTATGAATGATAAGGTTGGAGAATTAGTGCCACCCGGATTCACGAACAACTAAGTGGGGAGCGTTTAGTCTGGTTAATTTTAATTACCTTAATGGACTAGGCATAGACCATCATGTGTGTTTTAATGAGCCTAGGTTAGGAAAAAATCCTCAGCCTGAAAGATTCACAATTGACCCTGACATGCCCAAAGAGTTTCCTAACTTCAGAAATTTTCCAAATTAGTACCTGAGAAGTGGTTTTTGCTCACCATTTCGAAGATCGTTGGATCAGCAAAAAGCCGACTGGTTTGATTATTTTGCGTATGGCATAAATGGCACATTACGTCATGTGAGTTTAATAGTTCGCGGCGTGGGGGAAATTGTGAGTGACAGTGTGGTGCAAGTTTCTAATAATGTAATTCAAGGAACTTCTGATTCAGTGGAAACTTTAGTAAAAGGAGTGAGAGAGCACATCATTAGGCCAGTCTGGGATGCTCTCTTTTGGCCCCTCTGTGCACTGGGATTAATGTCTGGGGTGATTATTTTATTAATCGGTATGATTTTGGCCTGTAAGCACGACAAGTGGCAGTTGACAGGAAGAAGGCTGTTAGGAGATAGAAGACCTGACCTGGTGCATCTAGATAAGATGGGAAGAGAGGTGTCAGGACAGGGGGAGCATTAGCCCCCCCTCTTGTTGCTCCTGTTTAAGTACAGGCTCTCTGCATGTACCAGCATGTCACTTGCTTCTTACCTGTCAGGCTGTAACTTGAGGTGGACACAAATGGCTCATCAAACTCACCCTGAATCTGAACTGCTTGACGCTCTGAATCTTGAGATGGATTCGATCCTGCAGAATATCATAGAGGGATTAATCCCCTCTGCAAATCCACCGACTGTTTTCTCTCTGAATGGCACATATTATTTGTGCACCGTGAATCGCAGGAGGGACGGATTGCCTCAGACTAAGACGATCGGACTCCAATGTGAGCATTCTACGATGAATGAACGCTGCGTGTCTTGCAGGTTTATTCAGTACGTCCAAACGAAATGGAAACGGGACTCAAGCGGGAGGCTGGTCAGGAGGACGACGTACTAATGTTGACCTCTCCTGGCATGAATGACCTGCTTGATGGGACCCACGACGAGGAGCTGACAACGGCGCCCTCATCTGACGTGGCTGAGGAGGTTGTATCAGTAATGACCACAACTTCGACATGTGTCCCGTGTCCTGATGTAATGAGTGAAGTCCCTATGATCTGTCTTAGTAGGGAGCCAGCAGGCATTCCTCCCCCTGTTCGAATTGCCCCTTGCAAGGAGTTGCGATGGAGGATTAAATCCCAGAAGGGGTGTTACTTTGTTTGTCAAGGCAAGATTATAGATTGCTTCCAGTTTATGAATATTTTGTCTGTAAAGACTGGATGGTTCGGCCCAGAAGTCTGTGACTCTTTTGGGACCGCGCCTTTGTTAGATACGAGAAATCGTGTTTTGGTTTTCAGCGCCAGCTTCCCACCGCAAATGCTGGGATCGCTTCCACGTGGAGAAGCTTCGGTGATGGATTTATCTTTATTCTTCTTGGGTGAAGATCCCACGGATGGGAGAAAGCAGTTTAAAGGTTATGTAACAACCCGCGAAGGGACCTTGTGTTTACCCGTAGCTGATGATGGCATTATGATGAGAATGAGGGTTGATGTGGAGGCCACAGTTAGGTGTCTGAGTGTTCAGCCGTTCCTGAGTGAGATGGATGCTAGATTTATGAAGGCTTGCATTGCTGTTCTGTCTTTTTATGGTCCTTTGCCCAAGTTCGTCCCCGTGGGGGATGTTGCAAGTCCCAGCCGGTCAAGACTCAGAAACAGTGGTCAGAGACAAGGGTCACAGAAGGGTCAAGAGGACAAGGGTTCAGGACTCGCTGGCGGGGACAGAACTAGGCCAAGGGTCAAGAGGCAGGCTGGCTTCTCTGGATCCACCCATGGCCCCACCCCTGGATCCACCTCTGGCGGGAAAAGAAGGAATGGAGAAGAGTAAAAGACAGTCCATTTGGACCCAGAAGTCCTCAGGAATGCTGAAGGAAGACCTACAATTTGCTACCAACATGAAGATTTATGACCTATGCTCTCATAAGAAATGCAACATGTAACTTTTGTGCCCTCATGTGAATACTGCATGAAGTGATAATGACACCAAAATGTTTTGTGTAGAGCTAAAAAAGTGTATTTGGTAAATGACCTCTTGACCTAAACTGTCAGGAGAGAATGATATGTGACTCTTACGTTGTTTAGAGCAGTCTCAGGAATGATATAAAAGGATGCAGCTCAGATCGGGGAGAGACTTTTTCACAAGAGATTCCACAGGAGAGATTCTCAGAAGATAGGAGCTGGTGTAAACTAACTCTTTAATCATTTTGAACTAATCCCTCCTTGGGGGATAGCGGTTGTTTTTATATTTACTCATTTTTGTATTTTTCTATTTTGTAATAAACTTTTTTGGAAAAGAAACATAATCCTGATTATTTCAGGTTTTCTCTAAAGCTTCACGAATGGGGGCCCTGACCATTGTTGCACAGGAGGTAAGCATGTCGATTATAGGTCTCTGAATTATCAGGACTTACTTTACAGTTTATAATAAAATAATATAAAGAAACCTTAAGATAAGGGGAGTTTGACTCCTCCCCCACCTGCGAGTAACGAGTTGTCTTAAGGGCGATAAAACCAAAATATTAGAGGTTATTTTTGGCTCTGATTGCAGGTTGAAAAAGTCTCTATCAGCTGGAGGGTTGGATTAATTAAATAAATTGATAAATTTATGTTAGCCTGATCAACTAACAAAAATCATTTTATAGTTACCAACCTCCCACATAAGCTGTTAGAGGCGCAATTAATCCAGATAATCCAAACAATTGCTGAGAGGACCGGCCTGCCTACAGACTTCACTCTAGTATCTTAACCAAAAGATAATGAGTTTAAAAGAAGTGGACTACTCTGGGGATACTATTCGTGCAAGTCATTTCACCTTTAAAATAAAAGATACGATTCTAATTAGGAGGTCCATACCAGGGTCTAGTACGATAAAACTCGCCGACACACCCACAGAACCCTGATGGATGCACAGTCTCATAAGTTCTAACGGAACTGGGTTTTAGTGGAACCGGTAAATGGGACGTGCACGCGACACAGTTACAGATGAGTAAGGGGGATAAATAAACTTGTTCCATCAACCTTATCAGACTTATACTCATCTCTTATCTGCTTGGAGTGAATTTACTATATTTGTAACTTTTCATTCATTAAAAGGGTTTCCTATATTTGAACCCAAAAAGAGAACATGGTCTCTGGTTCTTTACTTTTAACCTAGATAAGTCACTAGATCTACTCATAAACCAAACTCCGTTCTCATAACGGGAGTTTTGGTCTAGGATAACAAAACTCCCCCCCTTCTAGAGACCCCGACCCCGGACGAGTTACGAGTGAAAGCAGCATCGCCTGGAGCTGGTGTGACCCGTCTACAGGGCTTTGCATCCGTATCCCAGGTTACCCTCGCCTCGGCCACAGACGAGTGGAGTCCAGGACCAGGAGAGTGTGGAGAAGATTTCTCCTTGGCCAACACTTTTCCCTGGACTCAGATCTGAGAGGTAAGTCCAGAGGGCAGTGCCCACTTTCAGCTATAAAGTCTGGTATTGTTGCTTGCGCAGTTGCAAAAGACTTGCAAGCTGAAGCTTTGCTTGATTAAATGTATTTAGTCAAGGGGTTGCCACCTGTTGGATCACAAATAAATGCATTAAATGCTATGTGCTGATCGTTGCTCTGACTTTCCAGTTAAAATTAGAAAGAGGATCTGACGGAAATGGAATAAGCAAGCAAAGTATAAAGGCAGAGGTGAAGCGTTAGAAGAGAAACCTTTAATCGTAGAGGGAGATTAATAACCTCTCTAAAAGTTAACCCACGTCTTTCACCACAGTTTCTGCTCGTTAAACAACAACAGACAGCTACAGCTTATAAGCTTGACTCTCCCATATTCCAGTTAGAACTGACAAAGCTCCTCAGATTAAAAGCCAAACTTCTTCAAGGAACCAAACAAGTCTAGCTGCCTTCATTTGAACCCTTTGGATTACCATGACCTGGATGACTGACAACCTTCAACATCAAACTGAAACATTAGCTTCTATTTTGGGTTAACGTATGAAAGTCCGCTCTGCAGCAGCCTCTTCATGAGCTCACCACAACTCATGTTAATGCAGAAGCATTTGTTATTCCAGTCCCTGTGGCAGCGGATCGCGGATTCAGCCAGAACATAAAACAGCAAAAAGTCTGTCTGAGGCAAAGTGAACCTCACGGCTGTAGATGTTTCAGTTTTTCCCTGGAGACATATGATCACGGACAAGCAGATGACCAGTTCACGTTTTTCTGGAGCAGCAGGATGGTGAGAGAGCGTTCTGGCCTGAAGTGGAAGCATTACATTGCATTGTTTACCGGGGCGCTTTAAATATCCATGATAGTTAAATTAAAACAGAAATGTAATGGTGTTGAATGTTAATTATTATAATTTAAAAATAAAAGTAACGGAAAGAAGCGTATCATGACCTGTTTTTAACCCTGCGATCAGAACAATGGGGAAAAAACTCTAGTATATGTAAGGAAAAATAATGTTTAATCACATATGTGACAATCATATATTCATTTTTATGGTTAATCATCAGTTTGCTTTGTGAAAATAGTTTGATCACACATGTATTTATATGCTTATAATTAATCACCTGTATGTTGATCCCCATATTAATCATTTCAATGTTCGGGTGTTACTCACGTCCCTTTGAACTGAACGATGCATATACCAAATGGATGACTCACCTGTGACTGGTACAGCCTAGCACTGAGTTAGACCTTTATCTGATTTATGCAGGCTGATAGTGCTAGAAGTTTCAGCTTGTGCTGAAGGAGATTCTCAACAGGGGAAGGCCAGGAGCAGACTAGACCATCTAAAAGCTGTTCAAAGGGGAAAAGCCAGGGCGTAGGCCATCGCAGCCTTAGCAAAGGAAGATAGGGTAGGAAGCAGATGGGGCATTGTGTCTCCCATCTTATCTGGAAGAGGGAGTGAAAGCAGAGAGGGATGTCAGTTACCAAGGCAACAGGTGATGGCCTTCAATAAAGTTAGGGAGGGGTAAACATGAAACTTTGCAGCATGAGAGGAAGAATACAAAGTTGTACATCTTGTAAAATCTTCAGATTTGTCACAGGGACTGGGGTGGCAGAATTTCTCCTAATGCATGTGGAAAATAAAGTGTGATGATTGCAACATAAGGCAACTTGTGGCTTACTTCTTGTCCCACGCCCCTGGTTGTAACTGCCTTCTATAATTTTGTACATAATTGTAACAGAAATGTTGTGATTGTATCTTTTGCTGCCTCTTGGCCAGGGCTCCCTCAAAAATGTGAACTTTAATCTCAATGGAACCTTCCTGGTTAAATAAAGAATATAAAAATAAGTAAATAAAATGTATTTAGATAATGAAACGTCAAAAAGGAAAATTACTTTACTTGTTTGTCAGTGCATTTGAAGAAACAACTTAAAATGTTATTTATTTAACCAGATGAGTCAATAAAGAACTCATTCTCATTTACAACAACGATCTGGCCAAGAGGCAGCAGCAACAGACACATAATAAGCTTTACATCAAAGAAAAACAGATGAGATAAAATCAAACAAGATTAAAATAAAAATAAAGTAAATAACAAAATTATTATAACAGGTGTAAAACTAACTTGTCTTTATTTTAAGTAATTGTTTGAGGAAGATATCACATGTTATGTGTGTGTTTTATTAGTCCCATTCTGAACACACAGGTGTGTTTTATTCTTCTCCAGCAGGTGGCGCTAGTGCACCTTTACGCTAGTCACCGACCACCTGAAGAAACAGAAACCGGAAGCTGTTAGCAGAGCTAGCTTGTTGTTCTGGTGTGTGAGGAGAATATTTGAGGCTCTGCAGTAAAAATGTCTTCACTTCAGTCTCTGGGAGAGTTGATCAGCTAAAGCGACGAACTGCTGCTGCTGCAGAAATCTTCTCACCAGGCTGTGGAAACTTTCTTCTCCTCCTCAACAACTTGGTGGAGTTCTTTCCAGAACCAGAGAAGATATTCTGCGGTCTTCGTGACAATCGGAGCTCCAGAATCAGGTTGTGGGTGAGAAAAGCTTTTCTCTAGACTTCCTGCCCTCTGGATCTGCTGCTGTTCCTTTGGCCTCTCTGAGAAACGCGCTCGTTTTGCTACTTTCATCAGATTGAAGTGGTTCCCTCTTATCACGTCGGTCAAGTGAGCCGTCGTTCGTTTGTCCGTGGTCAAGTGAGCCGCACCTACAATTGAAGTGCGCGTTTATACTGTAGTTTACGGCAACACCCGTCGCGCTGCTGGAGAGGAGCTGAGATGAGCGACATAATGGGCTGATACCAGGATGACACAGAGCTGCTAAATGTGCCTTTTTGATAAAGGATAGAATTGTGTCTTTAAAAAAGGACACAAAGCATCCTATACATACATACTAAGTACCTCGAGTACTACCTGGTACCAAAGAACGAACTACTTTTACTGTGTACTTTTTCAGTAATTGTACTACAAAGTATGTCCAAAAAGTCAAAAGTGCCGTGTTTGAGATGGGATAAAATGGTATTTGGGAAAAAGGACACTAAATCACCTATACATACCTGCTAAGTACCAAGAGTACTACCTGGTACCAAAGTACGAACTACTTTTACTGTGTACTTTTTCAGTACCGTATTTTCACGACCATAGGGCGCACCGTGTTATAGGGCGCAGCTTCAGTTAATGGTGTCTTTTTGGTATTTAACACATACAAAAGGTGCACCGGGTTATAGGGCGCGGGTACAGTAAAACGTACCGGTAAAACATCTGTGCGGGCTCGGGACTCGGAACATATCAGTGCAAATCAGACATTGTGAAAATTATAAATGCCAACACAAACGAACAACGGCTCACTTGACCGCAGTCTCTTATCAGACTCGCTCATCTGAGTTGGTCATGATCAGGGTCCGAAATTAACACTCGCCACTCGCCAAATGCGAGTAAATTGCTCCATTTGGCGAGTAAATTTTTGAGCTCTACCTGCCACCTGGCGAGTAAATGTTTGCACCAAATTAGTTATGTTTATCAGTCATCTTCCATGGATTTCTGATACTCCTCCCGCCTGCATGCAACTTACACAAACGTACGCGAAACGTGAACGCTGCATCCAACGTCATTTCCACCTATCCCATTCAATCAGTTTATCAAGTTAGCCGTTAGCTTCGTGTTAAAACTAGCGGTGAAATGTGGCGGTTTTTAACTGGAGTCAGCCAGCCTTCCAAAAGAAAACTCGTCGAACTGGAAGAAAAACCACCAGGACCAGTGGCAACCAGAAGATTTTGTGAAAAGTGGCGAACTGGAGGTGGCGGAGTCGTGAGACAGGCAACATTATGATGGCCACGTAGCGTTGCTGCCTTTCACAGACAACTGTCCCTTGGCATTCTTCAAATATCCAAAAAATGCCCATACTTCCGACTTTGTCTTCTTTGAGGGATAATAAATGTCCCGAGTGCCGTCTCCTCTGGCCATTATTTCAGCTTTAGCTTAAAGAAAGTTTTGGTCGTAAACAAAAAAGTGCGCATGTGCCGCCGGCAACTACAGCTGATACGGTGGCTGGTAAGGGTCACCGCACCTACACCGCAGCCACGGTAATCCACCGAGATAATATATATATTTTTTAAAACAAGACGGTTATTATTATTGTCTACTTTTTTACCGGGGTTTACTGCTACACCGGTTACCGTGACAACCCTAGCCCTGACACACTTTCAGATATTCTCATGGTGCAGCTGCGTTCTCCAGAGATCAAGGACTATGACCCAAATGA
>SSNQ01034050.1:21153-48139 GCA_006942095.1 Nothobranchius kuhntae
AATCTATGGTGGGACATTACAGTGAAATTATGAGAATGAGGTTCAATCTTTAAAATAATGATCTTTATATGTTTAGCACTACTGGGGCTCTAAAACCCCCCAAAGCTTTTTTATCACAACCAGTCATTCACTCATTCACAGATTGTTGTATAACCTTGAAGTTTTAGAGTGATTAGCTCTCTCTAATGAATGATTTTTGAAGCCAAGTATAGTGGTCATGTGACTCGTATTGATCCAAAGAATTTTTTTTGTTTTGAGGAGAGTTAAAGTCCCAAAGTCGTCGTCACACACTGGTGAAGTTACGTCCTGCATTTGACCCGTCCCCATGGGGAGCGGTGAGATTAAGCTGTGGGAACTATTTAGTCTTCTGTCGGGTTTCAGTCACTACAAGAATCAGTCAGAGACAGGAGAGGTTTTCATCTTGATCACGACCTACCTTTGTTGTAGCGTCAGTCACGCATCATCATTTGACCAATCACAGTTGGGGAGACAGCCTGCTGCAGACACGACGGCAGCGGCGCTGACAGCACGTATGACTGCTGTTGCTTCAGCACGTCGCTGTGGTTTAGAGCTTAAAGGCCCAGTGTGTAAAAACATTCGACTCTTCAGCGCCACGCAGTTCAGAGTAAGTATTGCAGCTCCGGTAGCCCACACTAGGGTTGGGCTGTTTTTCCATTCGCCCATCATTAGTCCAGTAATTGATGATGGGCCGTGGTTGGTGCATGTGACTGATTACGGTATGATTCACTGACTGATTTGCGAACACAGAAGAAGTCTAAACATGGATATTTTTATGGATGTGCAGCACAAATTAGATTTTTCTTTTTGTTTAATTCACTCACTGCCAGCCGTTTCCTGATCAGAAAAGCCCTTCGCTGCCAGCGTTTTTCAGCATTTTTACTGTTATTTTTAAGAGTCACAGAACGTTGCTCTAGGATGATGTCAATGCCAAAACTACCAAAACATAGCAAAGACTCACCTCTTACAGCAGGAAGAATCTGCGCATTTTGAGTGTTATATGTTCTTTCATAGTCCGTTGTCGAATTGTGATCGGCAGAAGCTTTTCCGGTTCTCGCCTCAAATGTTTTTTACAGCAGCGTCCCAAAACGATCTCCTAACACACGTCAGACTAGAGCCCTGCACTGAAGCCCTAGGCCCTCTGGTCGGCCCGGCCCTAGACTGTGTAATTACTTCGTACACGGGCCGGGCGCCTTTATTTTTAATCAAATTCATTAAAAAAATTGAAACACTAAATCACTCAAAAAAAGATTCCCATCTGAACATCTGAGCTGGACACTGCTCAGCGCAGCTCACTGTCAGCGTGTACTACATAAGGTACACAGCGAGCTGAAGATGTGGAGAGGGGCTTGGAGCGCATCGCAGAACCAGAGCGCATGCAGGAAGATTCCTCCGACTGAAGCGAGCGTTTTCCAAACCCTGTCTTTCAGAGAGACTTGTCAGTTAGAAAATGTTCCCTGATTATGAAACTTTGGCTGAATAGCACTTGTTCCTGTCTCCAATGTGGCGACGCATCCAGGAGCCGTCTGAGGAGAATCCCAGAATCTCACATCCTCTTCAGCTCAGAAAGCGCCTATATGATTACACACAAGCGTGACGCGTCAACCCGGTCTCACAGTAAGACCGGGTTGGAACTGTTCAGGTTTACGCAGACAATCTTTAAATTTAGAATTGGCATACAGATGTAAAATTAATTCAGTAAAATATAAAGCATTTTATTTAAATATCCATTCATTATTTTACAAGCACAGAGAGCCGCATCAGATGGATGGAAGAGCCGCATGCAGCTCCAGAGCCGCGGGTTGCCGACCCCTGACTGAAACGCAGCAGTAGAGCCCTGCGCGGGACTGTTTCCTTCATCCCGCTCCTGCTGAATTTCTGACAATTACCGCCCGCACCTGCAGCGTGCATGTCTACTCCCGCCCGCAACCGCAAAACTCGGAGAAATTATTACCTCACAATAAAAGAGATGTATTGAGTTTGCATCCTCAACATGTCATTTTATAGGCTATACCAGGGGTCAGCAACCCGCGGCTCTCTGTGCTTGTAAATAATGAATGGATATTTAAATAAAATGCTTTATATTTTACTGAATTAATTTTATATCTGTAAGTCAATTCTATGTAAAGATTGTCTGCGTAAACCTGAACATCCCCAACCTGGTCTTACTGTGAGACCTGGTTGACGGGTCATGCTTGTGTGTAATCATGTGCGCTGTCTGAGCTGAAGATGTGAGATTCTGGGCTTCTCCTCAGACGGCTCCTGGATGCGTCGCCACGTTGGAGACAGGAACAAGCGCTATTCAACCAAAGTTTCATAATCAGGGAACATTTTCTAAGGGACAAGTCTCTCTGAGAGACAGGGTTTGGAAAACACTCGCTTCAGTGGGAGGAACCTTCCTGCATGCGCTCTGGTTCTGCGATGCACTCCAAGCCAATCTCCACAACTTCAGCTCGCTGTGCACATATGTGCTGACAGTGAGCTGCGCTGAGCGGTGTCCAGCTCAGATGTTCAGCTGGGAATCTTTTAGCTAAATCTGCAATGTGCATAACGAATAAAATGTCAGTTCGTCTGCATGCGTCGGGGTAATTCTTTCTATTTTTTCTCCGTCAAATTAAACGGTCAAATATGGGAACTATCCGGTCAACACAACACAAGCCCTGCTTTTAACTGTTTTGTTTTCTTGTGAAAATTGTTGGAAAGAGCCTGCGCCGTTATCTCCGTGACTGTAAATGAGGGAAAAACAAATTGATCGGATCCTGCACGTCTTTTAACACATTGGTCAGGATTGACGCACTTTGTTTTCATTTAGTTGGTTAAAAAAAAGTCGGGCTCGGTCTCGGGTCGGGCCAGAGAATCCTGAAAACCTTTTCGGACTGGGTCGGGCTGGGGCTCCACCCCCTTCAGCCAGGCCGGACACAGGATCAGATTTTAGGCCCATGCAGGGCTCTACGTCAGACACAAGGCCTGCAGGCCACATCTGGCCCGTTGAGCATTTTTATGTGGCCCGCGAGATAATTATCAAAAATATATGACACTGACCCGCTGGCCGATTTTACAGCAAAGACTACAACTCCTATGATGCTTTGCGGCGTTAGCGCGGAGCCGAAGCGCCCCCTCCTTTGTGCTTTTTCCAGCGTCTGCTGCCGGTGTCTGCAGCTCCGCTGTCTTGGACAAACTAACCACTCCTCTCACTCAGCGCCGAGTTTGCTCAGCTATTTTCAGAGCATATAACTCCAGCAAACAGCGACACGCTCAAACCAGCATGACTCTGTGGCTGCTGTAGTTTTTATTTTTCCTCCCCGACACACAACGACGTGGTCAAGCTGCTCAGACATGTTCATCAGCACAAACCTATGTGAGCACCTGTTGTCATCTAATGTTGTCATTATTATGATGAAGATGGACAAAACAACAGGAGTCTCCTCCTCAGCTCAGATCAACCCCATGATGCAGGTATCTGTCTGGAACAGGTGAGCATCACAGTAAACCAGTGGAGCAAACTGAGCTTTAAATATGTTGGTTTTATGCTCTTTTTCTGCTCCAAAACATGAAAGTTAACAGGTGAGATGTTGCATTTTCATTTAAGATAAAATTATATTTTTATTTTGTTGTTGGCACGTGAGAAAAGATTTAACCTACAGTAAACAGGAAGTGGAAAGGCTGCAGATAGATGAATAGAATAGAAAATCCCTTTATTGTTCCTCAGTGGGGAAAGCTAGATGTGACAGCAGCGATGACACTTATTACAGGAGAAAAAAAGGAGAATAAAAATAAGAAAAAGGAATAAACAAGAAAACATAAATCCTGAATAGATTATAAAAATGCTGATTATACCACAAGTAATGAATACCACTGATGCCTTTTATTTAAAACTGACTTGCTCGTGTGTAATTTGGTTATTCCACATTCAGTGTTAATGCAGAAATAAGTTTGTTTCCAAATTTAAAGGTTCTAAATTGCATAAATGTTGATAAAAAAAAATGTGCAAATTTGCCGTCACTTTTTCAAAAAATATGAAGTTTGGCCCTCGACTCCGTCCCAGAGTTTCATTTCAGCCCAGTGTGAGTTTGAGTTTGACTCCCCTGATCTTACACATGCACTTTCTGCTTCCTGATCACGTGATGTGTGACGTACGCGGATGAAGATCGGCTTTAGAGCTGGGATGTTTATTCTCACGGTGCGGGGGTTCGTTCTGACGCTCACACAGTAAAAATATGCCAATGACAGAGTTGTTAAAGCGTTGAAAGAAAGTAGGGCTGAAACGAATCATCAAATGGTTCGATTTGTTAATTTCCTCGATTCATGTTTTTACTGATTCGAAGCTTCGTTAAACGTGTGCTCCACAGTCTGAACACATTTTACTGGAGCTCTACGTGGTGATCTCGGTGCTGTGGCGGATAAAAGAGAAACCAGCAACGACAGAAACCATTGTTAGAGGAAGAAACGGTCCAATGTTTGGATCAAGAGTTAAACTACGAGCAAACTACTGAATTGGCTGACTGAGTAGAGGTGGTTCATAGATGTCGCAACCATTATGTCAGAAGGGACCCCCCCCACACACACACACACACACCTTTTGCTCTTTCAGCTGTTCTCAAAGAAATCCATTCCACTTGATTCATTAGAAATGACTCTGTCTGCTGAAGTCCGTTCCACGTTTTCCTGGTTGCTCTGCTGCACGCATGGTGGATGTGACTGACATGGTTGTCAACAAAGTTAGAAAATAAAAGACCGAACGAACCAAAGTGAAACTACAGGCTTGTGGAAGCTGGAGGTGGAGTCAGTGCCATTCCTGATCCTTCCACAGACATGAGGTCATTTCTCACAAAGAAGCATAAAATAAGTAAAACTGTCCAGAATGAATGCTGACAGATGCTTTGAAACCCTCCGTCCCCCAGTTCTGGTTAGAACTCGTTTGCCCGCGGGTGATCTGGGTAAGGCCACAGAACTTGCAAAGACTCTCTAAACGTCTGGAAAACGACCGGTTGGGCTGGCTGCGGTGAAGTGGAGACGGTCATACTGGGAAGTTTCGGTAATGGAAACACACCAATTAGTGCCTGGCTGGCCTGCAAAAGACACCCGTTCCTCCTTTTTGTGTGAGGATGCCAGCTGGTCCTGTTACACTGCAGATAGCTCATCAGTACTTAATACAAGTTGTTTATTGTGTATCTACGTTGGTATTAGCTTGGGATGTTCTGATCATACCAGCAACACCTGTGTGAACCCTGTGTGCAGCACTTGGGGTTCTTCCCCTTTTCCTTCATGCTGTGCAGGACAGCAGCAAAAATGTAAAATAACATGTCTGCCTAACTTTAACTCCGTCTGTGAGAGCGATGTAAGCTTTGAGTCCTGCAATGCAAAGCTTCAGCTCCTGGGGAAGCTGATTAGAGCTGGTTTAATACGACGTAAAGAACAAAGTCTGGGTGGAGTGAGGTGAGTTTCCAGGGATCACTGCAGAGATAAACACCTCCCAGTCAGACGCAGCTACGCTCACCAACACCCGTCTGTATGAGCGTCAGAAGGCTCAGCTAATAACCGGACCATAAGGAAGTTCATGATGCTGGAAGAGCAGCCTTTCTCTGTGGTGGAAGAAGAACCAAGTTTATTTATACAGCACGTGTCACAGACCGAGGTCACACAAGGAATTACAATAAAACGCTGAACACTAAAGCTAGAAAATAAGACAATGAGTAGAAAACAACAGGCTCCGCCCACTGCTCAATCACCAAGTAACACCCTACAGGACATATACTAATAACAACTACAATAATCATTATTATAATAACAATAATATATATAACAATATATACATATGTGTGTGTGTGTTATATAATAATAATAACAACAATAAATGTCCCAAAATGCTAATGTGTAAGGTTCCGTTGCTTTGTAGTGCTCTAGCCTGCTGAGAGCTTAAAAGTTAAAGATTGTTACTGACAGCAGCTACATCTAAGTGTTTATTCATTTTCCTTTTGACTGAATAGTTGCTGATTTTATCTTGGAGACGATTCTCCTCACATAAGCTTCAGATCTAAAGCTTGGGTTGTGAGTAGGAGGCGTAGAAGTTCTGGTCAGAAACAAACACGCTGATTGTGATGGAAGTTTTTATTGTTCCTAAAGTAGAAATATGTTTTTATCTAAATGAAGTTCATGTTCTTGTTCCTTTTTCCCACATCATGTAGCCAGTCTCACTCATGGTGTAAATATAAAGGTATGGTGGTCTGTAACATCATGTGTCTGTGTTTCCTACAGATGTTCAACAGCTGGTGCTGGTTAAAGAAGAAGATCCTGAAGAACAGAGTGCTGGTGTGGACCAGCAGGACCCAGAACACCTCCACATAAAGGAGGAACAGGAGGAGCTCTGGACCAGTCTGGAGGGAGAGCATCTCTGTTTGAAGGAGGAGACTGAAGCTGTTGGGTTTCCTGTTACTGCTGTTTCTATAAAGAGTGAGGATGATGAAGAGAAACATCTGGTCTCACAGCTTCATCAGCAGCAAATAGAAGACAGAGATGTTCCAACCAGCAGCTCAGCTTACCAGATGACAGCAGAAAGTGGTGGAGGAGCTGGAACTAGCAGGAACCCAGATCTGAACCCTCATGAACAAACATCTGATTCTTCAGAGACTGAAGTTAGTGGAGATGATGAAGATGATGATGATGATGGTGTGAATCTGGACTCTGAGCTGTCAGACTCTGGGTCTGAAACTGGAGATGAAGATGATGACTGGAATGAGAGCAGGTCTTCTGAGTCAGATGGTAAGTCTGTCAACAAGTTCTTCACAAGTGGTCTCTCCAGAAACACGTGAGGGAGACAAGTCATCCAGCAGTCAGGTCTTCAGGTTGTTTGGTTAATAAGAAATGTGTTAGAGTGAAGCAACATGTAGACTCGTGCAGGAAAGTCCAGAAGAAACCTAAATCATGTAGTCATGATGACTGTGGAGAAAGGTTTACTACAAATGTAAATAAACAAATCACATGAGAGTCCACACATAGCAGCTGCTGTTCCAGAGTATGGGCCAGCCTCATCCGACCCATACTCTGCTTCTGGCCGCTAACAAGATGGCGCCTGTGTTTGGAATAGCCACAGGTCCATTTCCACATTCCCGCCTGGCCACGGGGCAGCGCTGTGTCTCCGTCCATGTTTCCTCGGGTCTGTTTATCCTGGTTCTTCAGTGGTTTCCCTTCCTGTTCTCTCCATGAGTGGACTTTACACACTGTGGATCTGACCTGCTAACTCCAGCTGTTTCTGCTTCTGGCAGGATCCTGTTGTAGGTACCCAGGGAGTCCAGATGCTGCAGGATGAAGTGTAGAGCCATGCTGATGGTGTAACGTGATGGAAGGGGTCACTTTTACTGAATGATCAATAAGATGTGATATTCCATCTAATTATAAATGATCAATCTTATTGGTCTTTGAATATTTGATTTAGTACGACCTTAGGAACACACACTTCATATTAATTCAGACAGATTCAAGAATATAGTTTATAAAAATGAGTTTAATTCATCGACATAATATACGTGGACATCTTCTTTCCATAGGCTCCAATATCAGTTTTTTGAGGCCAAATGGGAGGTGGCCACCACCGCCATTTTGACCGTGTCACAGGTTCCGTCAAGCCCAGGCAATTCCATAAAAGGGAAGAGAGGAGGAGCTGAGGGTGGGGCTGTAAGGCTGGGATCAACAGACGACACCCGGTAGAACTAGCTACAAGCTAACCTGAAGCTAACCCAAAGCTAACGTGGAGGTGGGAGCCGAGCTAATGGATGTAGCCACCTAGCTACAACCGGAGCTAATTCTGTGGAACACCCATCGACCGCATGGAGTTCAGGTGGAGGTTTGCGGCGCTTTTTCATGAGAAGTACCTTTCTGTGAATAAAAAATATGAAATCGGTAAGTTTATAAGTTATTTCCGTAATGAAAATATATTTTGCTTTGAGCAAGTTTTCACCATTTTATCACGTGCCGTATTTTCAGGACTATTAAGTCGCTCCTGAGTCGCACCAGCCATTAAATGTATAATGAAGAAGAAAAAAAACATATAAGTCGTATTTTGGGGGAAATTTTATTTTTCTTACAAAATCTGAGACAAAGCGTTTCACATTGCAAGACAAGTACCGGTAACAATAACTGAATAATGCGCCGCAGCAGCGTGCCACGGTCTCCAGCAGAGGAAGGCGGTGTTTGAAACCCTCCCAGCGGGACAGGGGAACTCATTCTTGGGTCGGAGTCGGCCCGCAGCAGCGCGGTGTAGCCTACATGTTTTGTTATATAAGTCGCTCCGGAGTAGCAGGACCGGCCAGACTATGAAAAAAGTGCGATTTATAGTCCGGAAAATACGGTAGTTATTAGTATTTGAGATAAATTAGCAGGCTAAATGCATTTCTTATATTTCCAAAACGTAATACTTGTTTGTATCTTGTACAGCCAACTAGCCTTTATTCTGGACTCAGTACAATTCACCAAAAGTAAAGAGACATTATACAGATGAAGTAAGCACAAGATATCTTACTGGAAGAAACAGAATTATTATCATGAGAACCAGAACAAGACAGCCTGATAACAGTCATGTGAAAATAACAGTTAAAAAGTATGTATGTATAATAGAAATTAAAATATATTAGAATTAGTGTGACTCACTGTGATCCAAACAATAAATCAGCCATAGCTGATTCGCAATCATGAAATGAGGTCTGGGAGTTTTATTTTATTTATTTATTTATTTATTTATTTATTTTTTACCGTGTCCTGTCTGGCTGTGAAGCAAACAGAAATGATGTCTGAATGCTGGTAACAAGCCTTACAGATTTATTCTCAGGTGGAGCATCAAAGCGTCTGCTTTTAATGTCACGCCTGATACTTAAAACTTTATTTTTGTTGTTTCTGAATGCTTTATAATTCC
Organism: Nothobranchius kuhntae; assembly: GCA_006942095.1. NCBI lineage: Eukaryota > Metazoa > Chordata > Actinopteri > Cyprinodontiformes > Nothobranchiidae > Nothobranchius > Nothobranchius kuhntae. The sequence continues at coordinate 30,077 of SSNQ01034050.1, forward strand.
GACCAGACACAGAGTCAGAGGTGAAATAGAAAGGAAAAGACAAAAGGGGGGGGGGGGTTAAAAAAAAACCAATAATTAACAAGAGTCTGCTTCTAGACCTGCAGAAAGAGAAAGAATAGAAGAAAAAAAATGGGACACAACAATACTGAACAATCACAGATAATAAACCATAGTGCATGTAGTGGCAACGACAGCCTTAAGACATGTGTTGAACGTGCCCAAGCCCATACTTTTGAGATCACCATGTGAGCACCTGTGTGTGGCTTGTGGAGCTCTCGGGAGACCTCTGTTTTCCACCCGTTTCTCCCCTCCCCACAGCTCGGCGCATCTCTGTCTGCTGCGCGAGCTGCCGGCTTGTGGAGCTCTCGATTGGAAACCGATGTTTTCCACCCGCTTCTCCCCACAGCTCGGCGCATCACTGATCGCCGCAGCTCCTGTCTGTTGCGCGGGCTGCCGGCTTGTGGAACTCTCGGATGGAAGCTGATGTTTTCCACCCGTTATCCCCTCCCCACAGCTCGGCGCATCTCTGATCGTCGCGTCTCCTGTCTGCTGCGCGAGCTGCCGGCTTGTGGAGCTCTCGATTGGAAACCGCTGTTTTCCACCCGGTTCTCCTCTCTCCACAGCATCTCTGTCTGATCGCGGCTCCTGTCTGCTGCGCGGGCTGCCAGCTTGTGGAGCTCTCGGATGGAAACCGATGTTTTCCACCCGCTTCTCCCCACAGCTCGGCGCATCACTGATCGCCGCGGGCTGCCGGCTTGTGGAACTCTCGGATGGAAACCGATGTTTTCCACCTGGTTCTCCCCTCCCCACTGCTCGGCGCATCTCTGATTGCCCTGGCTCCTGTCTGTTGCGCGGGCTGCCAGCTTGTGGAGCTCTCGAATGGAAACCGATGTTTTCCACCCGGTCCTCACCTCCCCACAGCTCGGCGCATCTCTTTCTGATTGCGGCTCCTGTCTGCTGCGCGGGCTGCCGGCTTGTGGAGCTCTCCAATGGAAGCTGATTTTTTTCCACCCGTTTCTCCCCACAGCTCGGCGCATCTCTGATCGCCGCGGCTCCTGTCTGTTGCGCGGGCTGCTGGCTTGTGGAACTCTCGGATGGAAACCGATGTTTTCCACCCGGTTCTCCCCTCCCCACAGCTCGGCGCATCTCTGTTTGATCGCGGCTCCTGTCTAATCGCGGCTCCCCTCTGCTGCGCAGGCTGCTGGCTTGTGGAGCTCTCGGATGGAAACCGATGTTTTCCACCCGTTTCTCCCCTCCCCACAGCTCGGCGCATCTCTGATCATCGCGGCTCCTGTCTGTTGCGCGGGCTGCCGGCTTGTGGAACTCTCAGATGGAAACCGATGTTTTCCACCCAATTTTCCCCTCCCCACAGCTCGGCGCATCTCTGTCTGATCGCGGCTCCTGTCTGCTGCGCGGGCTGCCGGCTTGTGGAGCTCTGGGATGGAAAGCTTTCCACCCGGTTCTCCCCAGCGGCAGCTCCGTGCATCTCAGATCGCAGCGGCACTTGTCTGCTGTGCAGCTTGTGGAGCTCTCGGGAGACCTCTGTTTTCCACCCGGTTTTACCCAGCGGTCAGCCCATCGTATCTCTGACTCAGAAGCTCTGGTGTTGTGCACAGTTAACTCCGGTTGTAGCTAGGTTGCTACCTCGTTAGCTTAGCTCCCACCTCCGCGTTAGTTTCAGGTTAGCTTCAGGTTAGCTTGTAGCTAGTTCGACCGGGTGTATCCCAGCCTTACAGCCCCACCCTCAGCTCCACCTCTCTTCCCTTTTGTGGAATTGTCTGGGCTTAACGGAACCTGTGACACGGTCAAAATGGCGGTGGTGGCCACCTCCATGTTCTCCTCAAAAACTTGTTATTGGAGCCTATGGAAACGCATTGTCCATATATGTATATGTCGATGGTCAAGACACGGAAAGGCAGCCTTCCAGAGACGAGGCAGCAGAACATCAAGTGGAGAGCCAGATGGCTTCTGCCTTGCAACAAGCTTACTCAGCTCAGAATAAGAAACGGTATTGAGGGAGCTCAGAGTGGGTGGTGATGGAGGAACTGGAACAGGGTCAATAGAGTTACCAGAAATAGCTGCTCTAATGCCCGATACTTTGTGGACAAAGAATTTGTGAATATCTTCAGTTTCCAGCCGCTGTAGGAAACATGAAGTTAGGCTCCTGATACACCAGAACAGAGTTCAGTGTTTTGCGGAGAATCTTGGGATTCGTAAAGTTTGCATCCTGATAAGCAACCAGAGATGCTCTAAACAACTCACGCAAGATCTGTAGGCCATCCTTTTTCCACTTTCTCTCAGAGGCTCTACACGGTGTGGAGATGTTTAAAACCTAAAGTGGCTTCACTGGAGGACTTGAATGATCAGTTACAGACTGAAGATAGAGAGGAAAATTATCTCTGCCTGACCTAAACAAAGTCTTGTTATCCAAATCTGATGCCATGGCAGCCTTCAAGCTGCTAACAACAACCCCCACGAAGGAAGGAATGCAGACAGGTGCTGTGAACCCCCACCCACCCCCGCCTTCGTATTGTGGACTTCTACCTAGCAAGGTCATCAGCCTGCAGGAATCAATGTGCTCTGCGCTCCTCCCAAGATCTCTCTCCCACCTGTGGCTACAGTTGGCTGAGCGCCGTGCAGGGCTGCTCCCGCTGGGGAAACAGGATCCCAGCCCCCCCGCCTCCCTATCGGATTCTCATGTTGTGAACTGTGATGTTCGTGCTTATATGTTTGAGGCGTTTATTTTTTGCATAGTAAAGCTACGCCCTGCCGGGAGTAACTGGTATGCCTTTTTTCCCTCCCCCAACTTGTCCTCATGTATGTAATCCCCTTTTCATCTAATGAAATGCTGGCGGCGCGTGCACACGCAGCGGCTTCTCTCTCTCCCGTTCTTTAGCGAGAGTTTGAGAGAAACGTAATTTCATTTCTCTGTATGTCTTGTACATGTGGTAGAATTGGCAATAAAACTGACTTTGAGGATCTACACGTCCGCCTACAAGCCCGTGTGACATCAGAGAGCCAAGGCTCCCTCCTAGGCTTAGACTTGCAAAGCTTGAGAGGGGCAACCACATCCAGGACCTGATTACAAAGTAAATCAAAGTGTTGTGAATAGTGATCAATGTTAGATGGATCGGGGTTAAAGGTCTCTAACCTTACAGACAGTCCACGAAAATTGCAACAGTTTCTGCATGCAGGTCTCTGAACCTAGTAGCTGGAGCTTCACACACAGGGACAGGACATGGCAAAGTAACATCACAGAGTATTGGAGAGTGGTCAGAGAACACAGGAAGCAAAATCACAAGGTTCATGACAGTGAAACCAAAAGAGAGAACCAGGTCCAGGGTGTGACCCCTGGCATGAGTTGGGGACGATACCCATACAGTTAAATTGAATGAATCTAGCAAATTCAAAAAGCCTTTAGCAAGCACATTGTCAGGACAGCAGATATGGATGTTAAAATCACCAAAAAATAGGACATAGTCTTATTTTAGGATGCAGTCTGCCACAAGATCATAGAAATCTTTAAGGAAGTTAGTGTCTGTCTTTGGAGGGGGATAAATCAGCACAACGAGCAGGCGGGGGGAGATGCACAGTTAAAATCGGCAAAGATCAAAAGAATACAATGACATGGTGGGTGTAAGCTGTTTACAAGGAACGCTGGATTTAAAAACAACAACCAGCCCACCACCTCTGCCCAGTGATCTCGGGATATTCTTGAGGACGCTTAGGTCCTTCAATGTCTGTAGCAAGATGCTGCAGATCTTCTACAAGTCTGTTGTTGAGAGTGTAATCTCTTCAGCCATCGTCTTTTGGGGTAGTAGCATCAGAAGCAGGGACCTGAAAAGGCTCAACAGCCTAATAAAAAAGGCTGGTTCTGTTCTGGGGACGACTGTGGAACCACTGGAGGAGATAATGCAAAGAAGGATTCTCTGGAGAATCAAGAAAATTATGGACAACCCTGAGCATTCTCTTCACAAGACTGTCTGACAACAGAAGAGTGTCTTCAGTCAGAGGCTTCCTTCAGTTTCGCTGCAACACTGACCGCTACTGGAGATCCTTCCTGCCAACAGCCATTGTAATATACAATAACTCTTTGATGACTTGATTATTATTTTTATTCTGAGCTACTACAGCAATCAATTTCCCTCTGGGATTAATAAAGTATTTTTGAATTGAATTGAATTGAATTAAATTAAAACACTAGCAGCCAGGTGGTACCAGCTCCAGCAGGGCGCTTGAGTCTCCAAATGGGATCCAGGACTCACAGGTGCACAGAAAACTCAAGTCATGTTGAATTAAAAAATCCAGAAGAATAAAAGTTTTGTTCTGCACAGACCTGGCATCGACCAGACCAAACCAGGTCTGCGGCAGGGCCGCAGCACCGGGATCGTGCACGGGCATCATCTCCGGCTCAGAGCCCGTAAACGAGCGCAGATTGTCCCAGCAAACCCCACTCTTGCGAGGTCCTCGAGCCGAATGGCCATGGCACGGTGCCAGCTCACCCTCAAAGCCGGACAAGTTCACAAGGCAGGGTGCAGAGTAATCCATCAGACGTCTCAGAGCCACCAGGTAACAAGCTGGGCCGAATTGGACCAGCTGCTTCTTCAGGGTTCCAGGAAGTCCAGCCCGACATCTCACGCGCCGACTACCTTGCTTTCCCCATCTTCTATGATGCTGCCTTCTCGAGCTGGGGCAGACAGATGGCCGACATGTCACGACTGGGGGGGGAGAGAGCACACGGGCAGTCCAAACAGCAACGCCATCAGTGAGGTTCTCGGCGCGCAGCGCCCGCTACGTCAACAGGAGGACGAAGCCTCATCAGCGCAGCTAGATCATAAGTCACCAGAGAAGCCACACCATTCAAAAAAAGCATCAGAGACAACAAAAATGCATAAAGCCAATAAACACAGGGTTCCAATGCGTGAAGAGGACAAACGGCTCGCTGCGTGCACCTGCGCGAGCGCCATCTGAACAAACACACTGCACGTCTTCTTTTTTTCTCTTTAAAAAATAGAAAAACTTTTGTCTAAATTAATACATGCCATTTAAGGTAGATGTTATTCCTTTATTCCCGGATAATGTAGCCTGTAGCACTCATTTTAACTTAGAAAATGTATGGCCAATCCACGTGATCGGTATCGGTGATCAGCACTCTTGGAAATCGGTATCGGTGATCGGCAGCAAAAAACCTGATCGGAGTATCCCTACTCCGTAAGAAATTTAAAAATGAGGATGCTTCATAAATAACTGAGGTAAGGAACATAGCAGGAAAAACAATCATAAGCATAAGAATATAGGTGATTGGTACATAACAATGTGGTTGAAACTGTATGTAGGTGTTCAGCTCTCTAACAGCAGAGGGGAGGAAGCTGTTTTTGTGGTGTGAGGTACTTATCTATAAGGACCTGGTGAGGTACTTATCTATAAGGACCTGATCCTCCTCCTTGAGGGGTTGTAACATGATGTAAATGATCAATAGGATGTGATATTCCATATAAATATGAATTATCAATATTATTGATCTTTTGAAATTTGATCTAAGATGAACCAGGTCTTTTTGGTAGTTCAGGGAAATCTCACCTGCATAGTACTTAGAGACAGAGGCAAAAATATAGTTTATAAAAATCTATTTAATACTATATTTCTACTACTGATACAAATTATGATGAATGATGGTTTAAACAAGATAACTGAGACAATGAATGAGATGATGGGAAGTAAGCTTAGATGTTACGTAGCAAAACCTTATAAAGTGTCTTAGAAACTTGTGATGCCTGGGTTGTAGAATCAGTCTGACAGTACGGTTTAACAAACTATCAATAATTCAAAAAATCCATCCACGCCAGTTAGGCAGAGACTACGAAACCTTGTGGTGAAGGTTCCCAATGCAATCCAGGGGGTCTGCGACATCCGTACTGACAGACTGCCGGTGGAGTTGGACTTCTGGTATTAGAGCACATAGCTCTACCCCAAATACGGCCCGTGTGGTCTGAGAAACCTTCCAGGTGACTGCAGGAAGCTGGCCTAACTGTTCTCATCTGATGCCGCTTGCAAAGAATACTTTGACCTTGAGGTCAAAAAAAGAGGATGGTTCCTTATGCTTTGCTTACCCAGTCGGCCGAAGCGGGTAGCTCACTAGAGCTGGCTTGTTCAGGAAGTGAACTAGCTTTTATTAACCACTGTGTATAGTGCTGCGTATTGTAAAATGCATGTTTTCAGTTTGTCCCAGACTGAGGATGCTAATGACTGTCTCCTCCTTGAACCGTCACCTTATCGTGGTGGAGGAGTTTGAGTGCCATAATGATCCTAAGAGCTATGTTGTCTGGGGCACTTTGTGCACCTGGTAGGGTCTCCCATGACAAATTGGTCTTAGGTGAAGGGTGAGACAAAGAACAGTTCAGAGGATCTTTCATTGATGAACTATCAAGGAGTCGTGAGTACCCGGCCCGGAGGGTTACCGGGGTCCCACCCTGGAGCCAGGCCTGGGGTTGGGGCCCGTGAGCGAGCGCCTGTTGGCTGGGCTTTCGCCCATGGGGTCCGGCCGGGCCCAACCCGAACCGGATACATGGGCTCATCCAGCTGTGGACCCACCACCTGCAGGAGGAACATGAAGGGTCCAGGGCAGTGTGGATTGGTTGGTAGACCGAGGCAGGAGCCTTGGCGGTCCGATCCCCGGACAAAGAAACTGGTTTTTGGGACATGGAACATCACCTCGCTGGCGGGGAAGGAGCAGGAGCTAGTGGCAGAGGTTGAGCGGTACCGGCCAGATATAGTCGGACTCACCTCGACACATAGCATTGGCTCTGGAACCCAAGTCCTTGAGAGGGGTTGGACACTCTCCTTTGCTGGAGTTGCTCCGGGTGAGAGGCGGAGGGCTGGGGTTGGCTCTTTGTTAGCCCCAAGACTCTCTGCCTGTGTGTTGGGGTTTACCCCGGGGGACGAGAGGGTAGCTTCCCTGTGCCTTCGGGTCGGGGGACGGGCCGTGACTGTGGTTTGTGCTTATGGGCCAAATATCAGTTCAGAGTACCAACTCTGTTTGGAGTCCCTGGGACAAGTGCTAGATAGTGCTCCATCAGGGGACTGCATTGTCCTGCTGGGGGACTTCAATGCACATGTGGGCAATGACAGCATGCCCTGGAGGGGTGTGATTAGGAGGAACGGCCCACCTGATCTGAACTCGAGTGGTGTTTCGTTATTGGACTTCTGTGCAAGCCGCAGTTTGGCCATAATGAACACCATAATCGAACATAAGGATGCCTATCGGTACACTTGGTGAGTCCGACTACACCAGGGCAGCCTAGGTCGCAGGTCGATGATAGACGTTGTAGTCGTATCATCTGACCTGCGGCAGTATGTTTTGGACACCCGAGTGAAGAGAGGAGCGGAGCTGTCAACTGATCATCACCTGGTGGTGAGTTGGATCAGATGTCTGGGGAAAATGCCGCGTAGACCTGGCAGACCCAAATGCATAGTGAGGGTCTGCTGGGAACGCCTTTCAGAAGAACCTGTCAAGACGGTCTTCAACTCCCACCTCCGGCACAGCTTTGACCGCGTCCCGAGAGCAGTGGGGGACATTGACTCCGAGTGGGCCTTGTTTCACTCTGTGATTGTTGAGGCGGCTGTTGCTAGCTGTGAAGAAGAGAAAGAAGAAGAAAATATCTTTTCTATAGCGCCTCTCAAGATAAAAATCTCGAGGCGCTTCACAAAAACAAAAAATGTAAAAATAGAAAATGTTTAAAAATATATTTAAAATGAGCAAAAACAGGCAATTGTGATTTAAAAATGTTAAGAAAGAGAGAGAGAGTGAACAGGAAAGAGGGAAATCAGTGGATCCTGAGGAAGGCGGAATAGGTGGGGAGAGCAGAATAAAAAGAGAGTGGTGAAGAAGGTCATACAAAAGTCAGCTTGAACAAGTGAGTCTTCAGCTGCTTTTTGAAGGAGTTCACTGAGTCCACTGATCTCAGGCTCAGGGGGAGAGAGTTGCAGAGTCTGGGGACTACAGCAGCAATTGATCTGTCACCTTTGGTCTTTAGCCTGGTGCGTTGCACAACCAGTAGGCTTTGGTCACTGGACCTCAGGGACCTGCTGGGGGTGTAGGGACTAAGAAGATCACCAATGTAAGATGGTGCTTGTCTATGTAAGGCCCTATAGACCAGAACCAGGATCTTGAAATGAACCCTGAAGTTGACTGGCAGCCAATGAAGCTGGAGGAGAAGCGGGGTGATGTGGGTGTGTTTGGAGGACTTGGTCAGAAGCCGAGCACAAGCAATTTGAACCACATGTAGACGGTTCAGGGAGGTTCTGCTCAGACACAAAAAAAAGAGAGTTACAGTAGTGTAAGCGTGAGGAGATGAAGGTGTGGAGAACTGTCTCAAGTTCAGAGCGGGACAGAATGGGATTCAGCTTAGCAATGTTCCTGAGATGGAAGAAGGAAGAGCGAACAAGAGAACTGACATGAGAATCCAGGGTGAGAGCTAGGTCAAAGGTCACGCCAAGATTCCTGACGGAAGGTTTGGTGTGAGAAGCAAGCTGACCAAGAGTCTCTGACTTTGGGAACCAGCTTGTCTGGGGCACAGATGAGGATCTCAGTCTTATCTTCATTCAGCTGAAGAAAGCTCCCAGCCATCCAGGTTTTGATAGAGTCTAAGCAGGTGTGTAACAGCTGCAGCTTAGACATCTCATGGAGCTTAAAGGAGATGTACAGTTGGATGTCATCTGCATAAAGATGGTAGGAGATTCCTTTGAAGGAGCTCAGGATGTGCTGAAGAGGAAGCAGATAGAGGAGGAAGAGCAGAGGCCCCAGCACAGAACCTTGTGGGACGCCATGGGTAAGAGAGGTGGTGGAGGACCTAAACTTGGAGACGGCCACAAAAAAGGAGCGCTCAGAGAGATAAGAGGAGAACCACTCCAGAGCAGATCCTGATAGGCCTACCCAGTCTCTGAGCCTCTCCAGTAGCAGGTGATGGTCAACAGTGTCAAAGGCTGCAGTCAGGTCCAACAGGACCAGAACAGAACTGTCCCCTGCATCACTGTGAGTCAGAAGGTCATTAGAGACCCTAAGAAGAGTTGTTTCAGTAGAAAGAGCACTACGAAAACCTGACTGGAAGCTATCATAGATGTTATGTTCATCAAGAGCAGCTGTGAGTTGTTTAGCCACAACCTTTTCCAAGATCTTGGAGATGAACGGAAGTTTAGAGATGGGTCTGAAGCTGCTAAGGAGAGAGGGGTCAAGTCTCGGGTCTTTTAAAAAGCGGGTGGATTACAGCGTTCTTAAAGTAAGCAGGGACCTGACCAGAGACCAGAGAAGCATTAATTATAGAGAGCATGCTGGGACCGATGGACTGAAAAGCACTTTTAAACAAAGATAAGGGTAAGATGTCGAGGGGGCATGCAGAGGTCTACATAGAGTTAACTAGTTTGGTTAACTCAGGCAAAGAAACAGGAGCAAAGCTATCTAGGATGATGGGCCTGGTTGGAGTCGGGAGAGGCAGCGATAAGGCTGAAGGAGAGATGCTAGATTTAACCTTATTTACTTTGTCCACAAAGAAAGACAGAAAGTTCTCACAGTCTGTAACAGAGTGGATAGAGGCTGAAGGAGTAGCAGGAGAGATGATGCTGCTGATGGTGTTAAACAACACCTTGGGGTTCCCTTTACTCTCGGACACCAGGTTGGAAAAATAGGAAGCCCTGGCGTCTCTGACTGCAGAGTTAAAGGATGTCAGAAGATCCTTTAGGTGCAGCAGATGGACGTGGAGATAGATTTTCTTCCACAAGCGTCGTCGTCGTCTTCCTCCGCTTTTCCGGGTCTGGGTCGCGGGGGCAGCATCCCAACTAGGGAGCTCCAGACTGTCCTCTCCCCGGCCTTCTCTACCAGCTCCTCCAGCAGGACCCCAAGGCATTCCCGGACCAGATTGGAGATGTAACCTCTCGAACGTGTCCTGGGACGACCCTGGGGCCTCCTGCCGGCAGACCAAGGCGGGAGCCTTGGCGGTCCGGTCCCCGGACAAGAAAACTGGTTTTTGGGACATGGAACATCACCTCGCTGGCGGGGAAGGAGCAGGAGCTTGTGGCAGACGTTGAGCGGTACCGGCTAGATATAGTCGGACTCACCTCGACACATAGCATTGGCTCTGGAACCCAAATCCTTGAGAGGGGTTGGACACTCTCCTTTGCTGGAGTTGCTCCGGGTGAGAGGCGGAGGGCTTGGCTTGGCTTTTTGTTAGCCCAAGACTCTCTGCCTGCGTGTTGGGGTTTACCCCGGAGGACGAGAGGGTAGCTTCCCTGCGCCTTCGGGTCTGGGAACGGGTCCTGACTGTTGTTTGTGCTTATGGGCCAAATATCAGTTCAGAGTACCCACCCTTTTTGGAGTCCCTGGGACGAGTGCTAGATAGTGCTTCCACAAGCGCTAAATTTTTCTGCATTGGCTCAATTTTTCTGCATTGGCGCTTCAGGCTGTGAAGGCTGTCATTAAACCAGGGAGTAGGGTTCACTTCAGGAACTGATCTGGATCTGACAAGACAGATGTTTGTCCAGAATGGAGAGACAGTGCTCGTTAAACTGAGAAGTTAAGGAATCTGGGTCGTTATCAGAAGAACAGGGTGGATCAAAAGCAGCAGAAAAATTGCTAGCCGTGCTCTCATTAAGAAAACGAGAACTAACCATACGGCGAGCAGGAGGTGGGGATGCAGAAACTGACAAGTTAAAGAAAATTCAATGGTGATCTGCAATATAAACGTCCTCAGGACAAACGCCGTCAGCATTTAGACTCAGGGTAAAAACAAGGCCTGCAGTGTGCCCCCTGGTGTGTGTGGGGCCAGAAACATGCTGGGTAAAGCCGAAGGTGTCCATAAGGCTGGAGAAATTCATGGCAAAGTGATCAGAGGGATCATCAACGTGGATGTTAAAGTCACCAACAATCACCAGTCTGGACAGCTTCACAGTGGAGGATAGAAAGTCAATAAACTGAAGGAAAGCCGTTTGGACCAGGTGGACGATAGACCACAGCACAGTAGAACGAGTCCTTACGCCCGACTTTAATCAGCTTTAATCAGGAAGCAAAGTGACCAGAGGTTGTAGAGCTACATGGATGATGGTCTCTAAAAACAACAGCTAGGCCTCCACCACGACCAGAATGCCGGGGCTGGCTAAGAAAAGAATAACCACTCGGGCAGAGTTCAATCAGACCAGAATAATCCGATGTTTGCTGCCAAACTTCAGTCAGAAACAGAAAATCCAGGTTTTTAGAGAGAATTAGATCATTGAGCAGGAAGGACTTATTGTTAACAGAGCGGGTATTTAGTAGAGCCATGCTGAGTGAGGTGGAGGAATCAGAAACTACAGAAACAGCTGGAGTTAGTGGACGTAAATTAGTGGGGTTAGATCCACGGTGTTTATAAAAACCACTTATGGAGGGAACAGGAGGAGAAACCACTGAGGAATTAGGATAAACTGACCTTAAAAAACCTGGACGGATGAACGCGGCCTGGGGGGAATGCAGAAGTGGCGCTCAGGTCACCAAACAAAGGAAAAAAAGCTAGAAGATCGCACCGATGTTTACTAGATAAACCATGCTTTAAGAGAAGTCTTATTCTCACCTGGATTCCTGCTCGTTTACCTCTCTTCTTCCGACGTTTTCCCGGGACCGGATAAACATAGCCGCAGGTGCGCAGCTCGGGACCGTCGTTTGGCTCAGGGCCAGTGCGCCACTCAGGTAAACAAACAGGAAGGTACATCCTCGGTGCATCTTGGGCGATCGTGATGGAACAAAAGGACAAAAGAGTCTGGCGATCATAGGAGATGGTAGCAGGGACACTACTGAAGAGGATTGCAAGGATTCGCAGCCGAGTGTAGTCAGGATGCCTCATGGACATCTTCCTGGTGAGGTTTTCCGGGCACGTCCAACCGGGAGGAGACCTAAAGGTAGACCCAGGACACGGTGGAGGGACTATGTCTCTCACCTGGCCATGGAATGCCTTGGGTTTCCCCCGAAGGAGCTGGCCCAAGTGGCTGGGGAGAGGGAAGTCTGGGCCTCTCGCCTTAGGCTACTGCCCCCGCGACCCGACTCCGGATAAGTGGATGAAAATGGATGGATGGATTTTTTTTTACCCAGCCCTAGTTGTTTATTACTTTGGACAAATCACAATTTGACATCTTAAAGTGAGTGCTGTCATTTTAGAAAGAAAGAAAGAAAGAAAGAAAAATATCTTTTCTAAAGCTTCTCTCAAGATAAAAATCACGAGTTGCTTCACAAAAACAAAAAATGTAAAAAAGAATTTAGAAAATGGTTAAAAATATATTTAAAATGAACAAAAAATAACTTTTTACTTCTCGCAGCGGTTTTGAGCTTAACGTTTGTCAAACAGAACAAAATCACCACTAAATAAGAGTTTTCTGTCAACGTTTTTAACGGATTATAGATTTTTCCCAAGGCTGGTTGTGTTTTTTTTTTTCTTTTTTTTTTTGGCGGGAGTCGACTTTGGAGTAAACATCACCAGTAATATTAGTAACATAAATTCTATTTCTGGTAAGAAATGGCCCCCAGTATGCTACAGCCTTACTCAATCCCCAGTAAAACAAACCCCAGTGAATGGATCTTGGCACCAGAGGATTTAAGGACGCTGGAGGAGAAACACGTGATGAGATAATTTCATAATAACATTTCTGCTGCATTAAAGAGTCAGATCAGCTATTTACCCTTAGCAGTAGTTAATTAAGGTATTCAAGCTGAGATAAAGCTACATTTACCTGCAGCTGCAGCTCTTTCTAAACATTTAATCACAACAAACTCATCAGAGCAGCTGCACTTATGACCCTTAGCAATAACCTTTTAGGGATGGTTACAGTATTTTGGAATATTGGAATATTTTCAGATGTTTCCATGTTTGCTGTTCTGAGTGTGAATGAGTCTCATAATAATTTTTAAAAATATATGATAATCCATAATAATTTTTGATCATTTTTGTCAGGCAATTTTTTTGTTTCTCTGAGCAGAGACTGTCTAAACGTTATGGTAGAAAATGGTTTGCATATAGCAAAAAATCATGTTGATGAGTTTATTTTAATTATTCCAACAAGAAGAATATAAATGCCAGAGCAGGTCACTACAAGACACACAGACAGGAGGGGGGCATTGTAGTTGTCACCTTTTTCCACACCCCGAGTTTGCAGGTATGTTACCACCAGCGTCATTAGCAGTCTTACCCCGGCTTTCCACGGGAGACTGCAGCAGCACGTCATAGTTGCTGATAGGAACCGCTGTGGTCAACAGAACCTTTTCCACTGGAGCCGTCGGCAGCCGTCAGCAGCGCGAGTCGGCCGCGTCTCAGGAGCAGCATGTCGCGGCCTTTACGCGCCGGTTCTATTTTCTACGCGCGACGCGTCTGAAACGGGTCAAGTTCGACATTTTTGGGGAAGGAAAGACAGGAAATCAGACGCGGAAATGGAGAGAAGCTACCGAGATTTTCAGAATATAGAACGTACTGCCTTCTGGTTGCTTTACTTTTAAAAAAGGTTACTAACTGTGCGTCCCCATGAGAAGTTATCACCTAGCTAGCGGTGTCCTTTGTTTTTCAGGTCCGTATTGGCGATTATAAAACGGACAGAACATAAAACACAAACCATGTTGTAATTTTCTCCTGCTTGTTGTTGTGTTTACTGACGAAGTCACTCGTGTGACTTCGTGCTCTGTCGGTGACAGCTGCTCCCCTGCTGCTTCGCGTCTCGTGGGAAGGGCCAAGCAGCAGCTTACGCGAGCAAGACGTGCTGCTGCTGTAACGTGCTGCTAACGGCTCCCGTGGAAACCCGGGGTTACTGTATTTACGCTTATCCTTAGCCAGCAGTTTCAGGTAGGATTTAATGTTGCCCGCCGCTCTGGCCCCAGGTAAACATTTGACTATGGTTGCTGGAGTCTCTATTGCCACGTTTCTGGCTATGGAGCTGCTAATTACCAGAGTTGGGTTGTCAATGGGTGCGTCACTGAGTGGCCCCAGCAGGGTCTAAAAAAATCTGGTCACAATCTATTTTTATCTGTCAATGTTTACTGCAGTTACGTTAATCACTTCAGACAAAAAGTTGAGTTGGGCATCGTTTGAATTTGAACGACTCCCCTGTTTCAATTCCAGTTCCTAACGATTCCTAATTCTTTCAAGGTCAAAAACATTACATATTTCAAATGAGCCAACTAACCACAGGTCCTACTTGGACTTTAATTCTATGAACAATAACATCACCTTTACTTAGACTAAAGCATTTTCAAAAGAGAAACTAAAGAAAGACCGTCAGTGTTCATTTCTGACCTTAACTCACAGCCTTCTTCTCACAACCAATGTGAAGAAGCCTCTGGGATGAGAAGAAAACCAGAAATGCCCAGCTGTTTTTTTATTAAAGCTCAGGATGATAGAAGAAATCTAGGTCACAGCCATCGACATTAATATATGGACAATGGGTTTCCATAGGCTCCAATAACAAGTTTTTGTGCTAAAATGGGAGGTGGCCACCACCGCCATTTTGACCGTGTCACAGATACCGTTAAGCCCAGACAATTCCATAAAAGGGAAGAGAGGAGGAGCCGAGGGTGGGGCTGTAAGGCTGGGATCAACTGACGACACACGGTCGAACTAGCTACAAGCCAACCTGAAGCTAACCCAAAGCTAATGCGGAGGTGGGAGCTAAGCTAACGGAGGTAGCAACCTAGCTACAATCGGAGTTAACTGTGCACAACACCAGAGCTTCTGAGTCAGAGATACGCCGGGCTGACCGCTGGGTAAAACCGGGTGGAACACAGAGGTCTCGGAGACCTCCACAAGCCAGCAGCGGCACAGCAGACAAGCGCCGCTGCGCAGAGCTGCCGCTGGGGAGAACCGGGTGGACAGGTTTCCATCCCAGAGCTCCACAAGCCATCAGCCCGCCGCAGCACACAGAAGCCGCAATCAGACAGATGCGCCGAGCTGCGGGGAGAAGTGGCGTATTTTGGCGGTTCTGGCTTGCCATAAAACCAGCCGTCAGCCCGCCGCAGCACACAGAAGCCGCGATCAGACAGAGATGCGCCGAGCTGCTGGGAGAACCAGCCGTCAGCCCGCGCAGCTAACAGAAGTCGCGATCAGACAGAGATGGACCGGGCTGCGGGGAGAAACAGCCGGCATTCCAGGTGGAAAACATCGGTCTCCGAAGAGCTCCACAAGCCAACAGTCTGAACCCAGCTCCACCAACATGTTATATTTCAACTCATTTTCTAAAGTGCAGCAATATGTTAAATGCACTGGGTTCTACCCTATTATATTTAAATTTCATGGTTAAACAGTACATGTTAAAATCTAAGCTCAGCTCGGCAGTGACCTAAAATACATGAATATAATTTTACTTACGGAAAAAAATGAAGTGGAGACTCCTTGGACGCTCTATTATTGCAATTAATGCCACAGCAAGTCATTTTGTCCAACAATTGCACAAATAATATCCAAAAAAGAACACACAAACACAGAGACTCAAAATCCCGGAACAGTTTCCAAGCCAGGCCGAGGCTCTACTGAGGCCTTTCCACGGAGCTAGCTCTGTGGTCACGTGGGTCGGATGCTCATTAATTATACAGAATTTTAGGCTTTTAATACACTTAAACAGAAGAGTGAGAAAAAAATTCACCCCCCTCCGAGTTGTCATGAGTGTAAACTAGATCATTTAAACCTAAAACATGTTCTGGTACCAGGCTGTAAACATGTTTATTTCTGCTGTGAAATTGGTATTTTTAACATGGGAGTCAATGAGGATTTGCTCTCTTCTGATACCAGCCCCCAGCGGATGAGGGTGGAACTGCAATTTTTGGTACTTCCGGGTTGGGACCAATTTTAGAGCCGCAGTGTGGGGGCTTGGTCACAGCCCTCATTTGAAGACATGAGGTCTGCATGGTGTTCCTATCAAATGGCTGTATAAAAGGCAAAATCCATTTTTTTATCTGATATTATTAGCTCTAATGAGCATAACCTAAGAGTACTATTTTCTACCGTGGATGAGATTTTAAATCCATTGTGTGCAGGTGGACTTAAAGCCTCCGACTACTGCTGACAGGTTTCTGACATAATTTATAGGCAAAACTGAAACTATTTAAGCTCAAATTCCCCGGCAATTTAGTTTTATTTATGAAGATATCTGTTTTGATTCAACTACTTTGAATTCTTTTGACTCTGTATCCCTAGATATGTTGGATGAAATTGTTGGAAGGATGAAACCATCCAGCTCTGCACTCGACATCATTCCATCCTCTATTGTTAATAACGTTTGGCCAGCTATTTAAAATATGGTTCATAA
The DNA here is from genome assembly GCA_006942095.1 of Nothobranchius kuhntae. Taxonomy (NCBI): domain Eukaryota; kingdom Metazoa; phylum Chordata; class Actinopteri; order Cyprinodontiformes; family Nothobranchiidae; genus Nothobranchius; species Nothobranchius kuhntae. The sequence goes on from SSNQ01034050.1 coordinate 46,376, forward strand.
TGTAATCAACTCTAGTCTGCAGTGTGGGGAAGTTCCAAAGAGTCTGAAAAGATCTGTAATCAAACCCCTTATTAAGAAACCCAGTTTTGACGTCTCGGTATCATCCAATCATCGACCTATTTCTACGCTGCTATTTCTTTCTAAGGTTCTTGAGAAAGTCGTTTTTAAGCGATTGTCAGACCATTTAGATAATAACAAATTTTAGAAGTTTTTCAATCAGCTTTTAGAACAAAGCATAGTACTGAAACTGTTCTTGTGAGAGTGTTCAATGATATTTACAAATATACTGATGTGGGTGACAGTCTTTTTATTACTCTAACCCCTTCTTTCCACCGGAGCCGTCAGCAGCGCGATTCGGCCGCGTCTCAGGAGCAGCATGTCGCGGCCCTTACGCGCCGGTTCTATTTTCTACGCACGACGCCTCTGAAACGGGTCAAGCTCAACATTTTTGGGGAAGGAAAGACAGGAAATTGGACGCGGAAACGGAGCAAAGCTCCCGAGATTTGCAGAATAAAGAAACGCACTGCCTTCCAGTTGCTTTACTTTAAAAAAAAGTTACTAACTGCGGCCCCGTGAGAAGTTATCACCTAGCTAGCGGTCTCCTTTGTTTTTCAGGTCCGTATTGGCGATTATAAAACAGACAGAACATAAAACACAAACCTTTTGGAGCCATGTTGTAATTTTCTCCTGCTTGTTGTGTTTACTGACGAAGTCACTCATGTGAGTTCGTGTTCTGTCGTGACACCTGCTCCCCTGCTGCTTCACATCTCGTGGGAAGGGCCAAGCAGCAGCCTACGCGAGCAAGACGTTCTGCTGACAGCTCCGGTGGAAAGAAGGGGTTAGATCTGACCGCTGCTTTGATATTCTTGATCATGTTATACTTCTCAATCGACTGGAGAAGTTTGTTGGTCTCTCTGGTTCAGCGCTCTTCTGGATGAGTTCCTACCTGTCTGACAGGTATGTTACTGTTAAGATTGGTAGCTTCTGCTCAAGTGATGCTCCCCTGAAATATGGGGTCCCACATGGCTCTGTACTTGATCCTTTGCTTTTCAATTATATTTGCCCCCTTGGGGCCATCTTTAGGAAATATGAGCTTGACTTTCATCTTCAGGTCTATGCTCCTGTTAAAGCTACGGATTTAGCTCTGAGTTGTCTTCGTGAGGTTAATGGTTGTGGATGGGTTGTAATTTTCTCCAGATTAATGAGTTTAAGACTGAGTTGATTGTGTTTGCACCAAGTGGTGCTTCTGTAGTTACTCAGTCTCATATGATGTTGTGTCTAATTTGGGTGTCAAGATTGATTCTCAGTTTAAATTTGATGTTCAAGTCAGTAATGTGGTTCAAGTATGATTTTTTCACCTAAAGAATCTTTATAAGTCCATTTTGATGAGGAATCATTTTGAGGAGCTTATTCATGCTTTTAATGCATTTTGTTTAGACTACTGCAATAGTCTTTACTTAGGTGTTGATCATGGATGTATTGCTAGGCTGCAGCTAGTTCAAAATGCTGCAGCCCGTCTTTTGAGTGGCATTTGCCGATTTGATGATATCACTCCAGTTGTTACCTCTCTGCATTGGATCCCAGTTCAGTTCTGTTTTCAATTTAAGATTTTGGTTCTGGATTTGGTTTTGTTTAAACGGCCTTGCTCCTAGCTCTTTATCTGGAATTCTAGTGCCATATGTCCCATCTTGTGGATTAAGGTTAGCTGACCTAGTGAGCAGAACTAACTGTCATCACAAGCTGCTGATCTAGCAGCTCATTATT
>SSNQ01034050.1:56522-76059 GCA_006942095.1 Nothobranchius kuhntae
ACTTTCCCACGACACATCAAAGTCTGTGGCAGGCTCAGGCACTTACTCCTCATCTGAACTGTCTTCCATCACTCCTTCCAATATGAATTCCTGAAAATCAATGACAGTAATGATAAAAATGACTATTACCCTGTAGGTCTTGTTGATATGATTTTATTTTGATGCATTTTTGAACTAAGCATTGATATTTATGTTCTTATTTACATTGTTGTGATGCCTGTCCTGTAATGAAATTGGTTTCACAAATGATGTCAGTGACTTGAAATTGGATGTTCTTACATGATGTATAAACAATAACATTAGCTTGTTAGTAAGCTTAGTGCAAAATAATAACTGTAACTGGTCTAAAAACATCAGAAATCACCTGCAGCCACAAAGCCTTATGCTGATAAAGTAGCATCATGTTACTGTCTTGCTCGCCTGTCACAAAATTGTCTTATGAATATTTCATAGGAAGGAGCACTTGCTTTACATCACGAGTGTCATGGCTAAATTAAAAAGCTAATGTTGTCATGGAATTTTACAAATATTAGACTAAAGTAACAATGTTACTTACTTCATCGCTCAACACGGTGCCTTGTTCGAGCCGCGCTCTGGCCGTACATCACTGTAACTTTTTTTTTTCTAGTGAAGAGTTTGTGCGCGCTCTCGTGCCGGGCTGCAGTTACTCACAGCGCCGAGTGCGTCGCTAATGAGTTTTGTTTCTTCATCCTGCCCCATGCTCCTTTAAGCGGCGTTATTCCCATCACTGCTCAGTTGTGTCTATAGCAGGCAGTGACAGTGAGAACACTGAGGGTCTCCGCCCACCCGGCCAATCATCCTCGTGTTTGTAAGTGCGTTACCGACACTGCTCTCCCTGGCTGCAGCTGAAGTGTGGCGGTCAGAAAGCCTCACACTGTTGCTCAACGTTCAACAAGCACATAGTAACGCACAACCTTCCGTCCCCAGTAACGTAACGGCGTTGCAACAGTGGGAAAAGTAATTAATTAGATTATTCCGTTACCTAAAAAAGAACGCCGTTTGTAACGCCGTTATATTTAAACGGCGTTACTCCTAACAAATGATACATGCAGGGTATCATCAAAACTCAAAATCATCCTATTTGCTGATGACACTACAATATTATGTTCAGGTAAAGATCTACATTTACTTGTGACAGAGGTGACAGAAGAATTAGAAAAACTTTAAGACTGGTTTAACAAAAACAAATTATCTCTTAATATATCAAAAACAAAAATGATGCTGTTTGGTAAGCAAACTAAAGACATTGAAATCAGAATCAAAATGGACAACAATGAAATCGAAAAGGTAAATGAAAATCGATTCCTGGGAGTGATAGTCACAATATCAGCTGGAGAGTTTATGTACATAGTATACAAAAGAAATTGGCAAAGAACATTGCAATTATGAGAAAATGTAAATTCCTTCTGGACCACAAAGCTCTACTAATCTTGTACTACGCATTTACTCTCCCCATATCTTAGTTACTGCGCAGAGGTCTGTGGTAATACCATCAACATATATACTGAACAATTCGTGTCCATAGACTCCAATTATAAGTTTCTGAGCTAAAATGGGAGGTGGCCATCACCGCCATTTTGACTGTGTCACAGGTTCCATCAAACCTACACAATTCCAAAAAAGGGAAAAGAGGTGCAGCTGAGGGTGGGGTCATAAGGCTGGGATCAAATGACGACACCCGTCGAACTGAAGCGATGTAGCTGCAAACTAACCCAAAGCTAACGCGGAGGTGGGAGCTAAGTTTGTGTGTGTGTGAGAGCTAAGCTAACGGAGCAACCTAGCTACAACCGGAGTTAACTGTGCAGAACACCAGAGCTTCTGAATCAGAGATACGCCAGGCTGCCCGCTGGGAAAAAACGGGTGGAACACAGAGGTCTCCCGAGAGCTCCACAAGCCGGCAGCCGTGCGACAGGCGCCGTGGCGATCAGAGATGCGCCAAGTTGCAGTGTGGGGACCATACCGATAGTCGGAACCCAGTTCCACCAACATGTCATATTTCAACCCATTTTCTAAAATGCAGTGTTTTGTTAAATGCACTGGGTTTTACCCTATTAACTTTAAATTTCATGGTTAAACAGTACATGTTAAAATCTAAGCACAGCTAGTGCAAGAGTGGCAGTGACCTAAAATCATCGACATAAATACATAAATGTAATTTTAGTTACTGAAAAAAATGAAGTGGCGACTCCTTGGACGCTCTATTAGTGCAATTAATACCACAGCAAGTCATTTTGTCCAACAATTGCACAAATAATATCCAAAAAAAATGCACAAATGCTACAATTAATGGTCTAAGTTGAGAGACTGAAAATCGCGGAACAGTTTTCAGGCGAGGCTGAGGCTGTCATGTTGTGGGTAATGTACTTCACCCAGGAACATGAAGAATCACATAAGAGGTAAAAAATACAAAAATGCTTTATTCTTTTAAGGTGAAATGAAAAATAAGAACTAGAACTAAGGGCGCTGCTTCTGTGAACAGGATGAGGATAAGAACTAAAGGTAAGCGAGGCCAGAACCAGAGAACCAGGAGAACATGAGTCCGTAATTAAAAGTTCTTACGGTCCAAAACCAGGATTAGAGCGGAGACGAGCTGGAAGAGGTTGGAACTGGTGAGATGGTTCTGAGCGTGGGCAGGCGGGCAGGAGTGGAGAAAGGAGGCCAGAGGAACCTTGAGTGACGAGACGTGTGACAACTCGAGGCAAGGTAGGTGGTGCAGAAACAAGATACCATGTGAGAGTATCAACCAGCACTGGGGTTGAGTCACGCCACTCCTTAAATCCACTGCACCTCTAATTAGTGGAATTCCCAACAGCTGAGATGACTGCCGCGCCCTCCTGCAAACACAGAGCTGACACACCTCACCAGTAGATGGAGGCAAGGGTAGATGGTTTGTGTGATGATGTGAGGGAGCAGGAGGAGAGAAATATGCGGGGATGGAGAGGAATGTCTGGTTGGGCTTAGCCCTCCAGGGAGCCAGCTCCCCCACTGGCCCCAATAGGCACCTCTGTTGTCAAATTGCCACCCAGGGCATGGAGACCACAGCCCATCCTGCCAGGGCCCACAGCAGCAGCATTACAGAGCCTCACGGAGTCCGAGGGCACCAACCCAGCCCCACCCCAGCAGAATATCTATGCCCATCCCTGCATTTGCACAACTTCCAGAATATATAAGACATAGGACATCCAGGTAAGGTTTGGTCCTCCCCCTCCTGGACCTCCCCCTCCCTGCGATGGGACAGCAGAGGAGCCAATGTCTACCCGAGGCCCCCGAACCCGGGCCAGGCACTTTTGCATGTTCCTGCCTTCTTCCCAGCAGCATACATGTCAGGACCCGACCTCCAAGGCCCCTCCCAGATCCCCACACGGGGCCGGCCACCTCCACACCCCGAGCCCCCAGGCCCCCACCCAGACCCGCCCAGGGGCAATGCAGCTGCCAGGCAGTGACCCATGGCCGCCGCCAAGGCCTCCAAGGGGCCCCACTCACAACCGCCAGTAGTCCATCCCCCGAGGCAACCCAAGCACCTCCAGAGGGGGGCAACGCTCCCCCAGACCCAGACACCCCCAGTGAACCCACCTCCAGGGAACATCCGGATACTCCAAACTCAGACCCTCCACCCCCCACCCACACCATATCACAGGACAACATCAACGGTCCCCCATCATCGCAATGTGATGGAACCGATCAAAGGAGCCCAGAGAGATTGATTTGAAGTGGAAGCAGAGGCTAAATCAAGTGTAATATGATCTAATCTATAGAAATCTATGATTTCTATACTGGTTAATGCAGAGAGTTTCTCTATTTCTCCAATTCAAGAGGATAGTTTTCTTAGTGATGCATATGGCAGTCAGAACCACGTGAACCAAAGATGTTTCAATCGGGACATCGTCCAGGTTTCCCAGTAAACAAAGAGAGGGGGTGGTTGGGATATGACATTTCAGACACTTTTACAGGTCTTCACATACTCTACCCCAAAATTCCTGGACAGGTGGACAGGACCACAGTGCATGAATGTAATTGTCAGGAATGTTGTTTGTGCAGTGTGTACAGGTGTCAGACGACACAAACCCCATCTTGAACATCCGATGACCTGTATAGTGTAGAATTTTGTACTGAATTAATTGTACATTGGAGTGTCTGATCGTTTTAAAAGTTTTTTTAAACAAGTTTGGGACCAGAAGTTCTGGTCAAAGCTGACTGATAGATCCACCTCCCATTTTTCAATAGGGATTGCTATTCTGTCGTCTATTTTGGACAGTGTCTTATATACTTTAGAAAGTAGTTTGGGGGGTTTGAGATTATAGAAGTCTAATACCCTTGGTGGTGTTTGTAATTCTATTTTATTGAGCTTAAATTTTTGTTTGACTACAGATTTAATTTGGTAGTATTCTAAAAACCTATTCTTATCTATTCCAAATTGGGAGACTATTTTATTAAATGGGATGAAGTCCAATCCTTCATATATGTGTTCCAGGTGTAGGATTCCTTTATTTTTCCAGTCCAGAAGGTTCATCATTTTATTATTTTGAAAAATATCAGGATTATTCCAGATAGGTGTGTGTCTGCATGGTACTAGTGAAGACTCTGTCATTTTAAGATACTCCCACCATCAAAGTCAAAGTCAGTTTAATTGTCACTTCTGCCACATGTTCAGGACATACAGATAAATGAAATTACGTTACTCTCAAACTCTCGCTAGATAGAAAATAAACATTTAGTATAAAAACAGTAACCAAGTTCAGAGAGACTGTGGTGGAAAGGTGGGAGAGCCGGGAGGGAGTTTAGCTTCCTAACTGCCTGATGGATAAAGCTGTCCTTCAGTCTGTTGGTCCTGGCCTTGAGACTCTGCAGTCTCCTCCCTGACGGCAGCAGCTCGAAGAGGCTTTGCATTGGGTGAGTGGGATCAGCCGCAATGCGAAGGGCCTTTTTTGTGAGGCGGGTGCTGTAAATGTCTGGTAGGGAGGGGAGAGAGACCCCAATGACCTTCTCTGCTGCTCTCACTATATGTTGGAGGGTTTTAATGCAGGAAACGTTGCAGGCTCCGAACCACACAGTGATGCCGCATGACAGGATGCTCTCGATGGTGCCTCTGTAGAAAGTGTACAGGATGGGGGCTGGTGCTCTTGCTCTTCTCAGTTTGCGGAGGAAGAAGAGACGCTGCTGTGATTTCCTCGCCAATGCTGTGGTGTTGTTCGTCCAGGAGAGATCCTCTGTAATGTGCACACCCAGGAACTTGGTGCTGCTCACTCTCTCCACAGACACACCGTTGATGGTCAGAGGAGCATGCTGAGTGTGTGCTCTCCTGAAGTCCACAACAATCTCCTTGGTCTTTTCCACATTTAGAGAGAGGTTGTTGTCAGCACACCATGTGGTAAGGCGGCTCACCTCGTTCCTGTAGTCGGTCTCATCCCTGTGGTTTATGAGACCCACCACTGTTGTGTCATCCGCAAACTTGATGAAGAGGTTAGAGCTGTGTAATGGTGTACAGTCGTGGGTCAGCAGAGTGAAGAGGAGGGGGCTCAGCACACATCCCTGGAGGGGCCCCGTGTTTGAAATGATGGTGCTGGATGTGTTTCTGCCGGCCCGTACGGCTTGTGGTCTTCCAGTGAGGAAGTCCAACAGCCAGTTACATAGTGAGGTGTTAAGACCCAGCTGGACCAGTTTTTGAGTAAGCTGTTGGGGGATGATGGTGTTGAATACTGAACTAAAGTCTATGAACAGCATATACATATGACATATGAGTCTTTTTTTGTCCAGATGTGTGAGTGCTGAGTGGAGTGCAGTGGAGATGGCGTCATCAGTCGAGCGGTTGGGCCGGTATGCAAACTGGAAGGGGTCCAGGCAGGGGGCCAGAACAGACTTGATGTGTTGCATGACTAACCGTTCGAAGCACTTCATAAGGATGGGAGCAAGTGCAACAGGACGATAGTCATTAAAGCAGGAGGGAGATTATGTTTTTGGGACCGGAATAATTGATGTGGCTTTAAAGCACGTGGGGACCACAGCCTGGATAAGTGATGTGTTGAAGATGTCTGTGAAGACATCAGTTAGTTCCACTGCAGTCTCAGGAACCGGAGCTTTACGTGCATTGATCCTGCTAAGGGATCTCCTTACGCTGTCTGGGGACAGAGTCATCAACTGGTCACCAGGAGGAGGTGGAATCTTCTGTGCTGTGGTACCATTTTGCACTTCAAAGCGAGCAAAAAAGGTGTTCAGCTCGTTCAGCAGGGAGATCGTGCTATCACAGGTCTGTGGAGGGGGCTTGTAATCTATGATGGTCTGAATGCTCCGCCACAAGCTTCGTGTGTCTCTGCTGTCTTTGAAGTGTCGGGATATTTTCCTGGAGTACTGTCTCTTAGCCTCTCTGATACCACGGGAAGGGTTGGCCTGCTGTCAGAGAGGTGCTGATACTAATACTTTTGAAGCCTTCATGTTTTCTTATGCTTGAGCTAATAAATGGTAAGTCTGAAAGCTCTATCGTATTGCAAAGTGTCTGTTCTATGTCTAACCGAGACTCATCTAGTGGGTTATCTTGCAACCATCTTGGTATATATTGCAGCCTGTTGGCTAAGAAATAATAATAAAAGTTGGGTAGATCCAGTCCTCCTCTGTCTTTGGTCTTCTGAAGCGTTTTTAAGCTAATTCGTGGAGGTTTATCCTGCCAAAGGAATTTGGTAATTCAATCAATCAATCAATCAATCAATCAATCAATCAATCAATCAATCAAAGCTTTATTTATTAAAGCTTTGATTGATTGAGGATTAATTGAGGAGTCCAGAGATCTAAACCAGTCAGCTGGTGGTTTGTTTGGGATAATTGAAAATAAGTAATTTATTCTGGGTAAGACCATCTTTTTAATTGTAGCAACTCTCCCCATGAGTGATATTGGTACGGATTTCCATCTTGCGCGATCATCTTCCACTTTCTTTAAAAGTGGGATGTAGTTTAGTTTGGTTAGATCTGCTAACTTGGGAGAGACATTAATTCCCAGGTATGTGATATTCCCTGACTCCAACTGTGTATTAAGTAAATATACATAAGAGAAATTAATTGGTAGAACTGTGGATTTTAACCAGTTTATAGAGTAATCTGAAACTTTTGAAAAGGAGTTTATCAGTTTTATTGAATGAGAGAGAGAGGATTGAGAATTCTGGAGAAAGATTAAATCATCATCTGCATAAAGACTGATCTTATGTTCTATTTTCTTACACTTTATCCGTTTAATACCTGTTGTTTGCCTAATTGCTGCTGCTAGTGGTTCAATAAAGATAGCAAACAATGAGGGGGAGAGTGGGCTTCCCTGCCTGGTCCCCCTCTGAAGATAGAAGCTAGCTGATATTTGGTCGTTCGTCCTGACACGTGCAGTTGGTGAACTGTATAATGTTTGTAGCATGTATATGAAGAAGTTCCCAAACCCAAATTTATGTAAAGTTGCAAATAAGAACTTCCAGTTAACTCTATCAAAAGCCTTTTCTGCATCTAGAGATAATATACTAGTTTCTATGTTTCTACTGTAAGAGAAATCTATCAAATTAAGTAATCTACGTGAGTTAGTGGATGACTGTCTACCCTTGATGAAACCAGTTTGGTCAGGGTGTATTTTGAAGGGGGTTACCTTTTCTAATCTTTTTGCCAGGGCTTTACAAATTATTTTAAGATCAACATTAATAAGAGAAATTGGGCGATAGCTAGTAGGAAATGCAGGGTATTTGCCTGATTTTAACAAGAGACTAATATTGGCTGAGTTCATGTTTGGCTGTAATCTGCCACTCTCTTCGATTTCCCTCACCATTCTGAAAAATATTGGAGCCAGAATGATCCAGAATTCTTTGTAGAACTCTGCTGGAAACCCATCTGGACCTGGAGCTTTCCTATTAGTCATGGATTTAAGGGCTTCCTGGAGCTTCACTGATGTTAGTGGCAAGTCCAGGACTGTAACTTGGCTGTCTGATAATTTAGGAAGTGTTATCCTATCAAGGAACTCATTGATCTCGCTATCTGATGGGTTTATCTGTGGTGAGTACAAAGTTTGGTAAAAGTCTCTGAAAGTGTTGTTTATGCTTTCAGGGTCATAAACTATGTTCCCGGTTGAGACTTTAACAGCAGATATGGTAGTTTCTCTTTATTAATTTTTAACTGGCTAGCTAAAAATTTACCTGATTTATTACTATGTTCAAAGTTTTCTATTCGTAGTCTTTGTGCTAAAAATTGTGTCTTTTTGTCAATAATTCCATGAAGTTCTAATTTAGCTTCACGTAATTTGCTCATTAACTCTGTGGATGCCTCTAAAGACTTAATGATTTCCTCTAACTCCTGAATACGAATCGAGAGGAAAACGATCGATAGTCTTTCTCCATGGCCTCGCCAAACTCCTCCCACGCCCGAGATTTTGCCTCGGCAACTGCCACTGCTGCACCCCGCTTGGCTATCCGGTACCTGTCTGCTGCCTCCAGAGACCCACAGACCAGCCACACCCTGTAGGCCTCCTTCTTCAGCCTGACAGCTCCCCGAACCTCTGGTGTCCACCAGCGGGTACGGGGGTTGCCACCATGACTGGCACCAGCCACCTTGCGACCACAGCTAGCAACAGCCGCCTCAACAATCGCAGAGTGGAACAAGGCCCACTCGGAGTCAATGTCCCCCACTGCTCTCAAGATGCGGTCAAAGCTCTGCCAGAGGTGGGAGTTGAAGACCGTCTTGACAGGTTCTTCTGCCAGGTGTTCCCAGCAGACCCTCACTGTGCATTTGGGTCTATCAGGTGTACGCGGCATCTTCCCCTGCCATCTGATCCAACCATCGACATATATACTGGACAATTCATTTCCATAGGCTCCAATAACACATTTTTGAGGCTAAATGGGAGGTGGCCACCACCGCCATTTTGACCGGGTCACAGGTTCCATCAAGCCCAGACAATTCCACAAAAGGGAAGAGAGGTGGAGCTGAGGGTGGGGCTGTAAGGCTGGGATCAACTGACAACACCTGGTCGAACTAGCTACAAGCTAACCTGAAGCTAACCCAAAGCTAATGCGGAGGTGGGAGCTAAGCTAACGGAGGTAGCAACCTAGCTACAACCGGAGATAACTGTGCACAACACCAGAGCTTCTGAGTCAGAGATACGCTGGGCTGACCGCTGGGTAAAACCGGGTGGAACACAGAGGTCTCCCGAAAGCTGCTGAAAGCCAGCAGCCCGTACAGCAGACAGAAGCCGCGATCAGACAGAGATGCACCGAGCTGCAGGGAGGGGACAACCACAAGCCGGCCGGCAGCCCGCGCAGCAGACAGAAGCTGCGATCAGACAGAGATGCACCAAGCTGCGGGGAGAACCAGCCGGCAGCCCGCACAGCAGACCGAAGCCGCGTTCAGACAGAGATGCGGCGAGCTGCCGGGAGAACCAGCCGGCAGCCGCTCAGCAGACAGAAGCGGCGATCAGACAGAGATGCGCCGAGCTGCGGGGAGAACCAGCCGGCAGCCCGAGCAGCAGACAGAAGCCCGATCAGACAGAGATGCGCCGAGCTGCGGGGAGAACCAGCCGTCAGCCCGCGCAGCAGACAGAAGCCGCGATCAGACAGAGATGCGCCGAGCTGCGGGGAGAACCAGCCGTCAGCCCGCGCAGCAGACAGAAGCCGCGATCAGACAGCGATGTGCCGAGCTGCAGGCAGAACCAGCCGGCAGCCCGTGCAGCAGACCGAAGCCGCGATCAGACAGAGATGCGCCGAGCTGCGGGGAGGGGAGAAACGGGTGGAAAACATCGGTCTCCCGAGAGCTCCATAAGCCGATAGTCGGAACCCAGCTACACCAACATGTTATATTTCAACCCATTTTCTAAAGTGCAGCATTATGTTAAATACACTGGGTTTTACCCTATTACATTTACATTTCATGGTTAAACAGTACATGTTAAAATCTAAGCTCAGCTCAGCAATGACCTAAAATACATAAATATTAGGGCTGCACAATATATCAAAAAATTATCGTCATCGCGATAACAGGACGTGCGATAGGCCCATCGCAAAGCACATCAAAAACGGCGATAAATGTTTGGTTCAAACATTTCCATCCGTGTCATACATCAACTTTTTGTAAACCAGTTCTGTTTTTTACGCGGAAGTATAATTTGACCAATCAAATATAGCCCTTCTGATTTGCGGCCAATCAGATGGGTCCGTTCACGTAATACGCCCGCCCCCTACGTAGACCCTTAGGATGGGTGGAACGCAACACCCGAACTGAGTTAGTGGCGCTGTTCCCTTGTTCGTCATGCTGGCTCAGATTAACGAACGCACTTTGTGCTGAGGTTTCTGGAATCAGCGCTGCTTTCGAACGTGAACGTGAGTCCGCTCGGTGTCGTTAAGCAGCTGATAATAACCGGGCTGACTCCGACACATGCCGGTGAACCAACCCACCTACCTCCATGCCGCTAGTGTTCCACCGGGTGGTGACATTAGCCCCAGGCTCCGGTTAGCTTCCAGCTAAAAGGCTACAGCACTCTCCTCCCAGTCCCACCCTGCTAAAGAGGGCCTGGAAAAGTTCCCCCACACATCAAAGTGATTTTTCATTTATGAGCTTTTATAACCTTGTTAATCAGGATAGTTGATTTGCTGCTGCACATAAACTGTCAGTCAGAAGCTCAGCTATAGGAGCTAGTTCAATTTGTTAGCTTGTAATCAGAATCATAGTTGCAGTTTCATCATCTGAGCTGCTTTTTAAGATCTAGGTAAACTTGTTCAATTTGAGGTAAAAAAACAAACGTTTTCACATATTTTCCATGTAGTTTTTTTGCCAGTTCCTCTTCTGAAAGGTAGACAATTGTTTTTCTCTTTCCCTCAGAAAATCTTAATATTCTCCTAGTTTGGCCCAGCACAGTTCACTTCCCAATTACAGCAACAGCCTTATATCATAACCGCATAAGTGGAGAAAATGCTCAGTAGCAATGAGAGAATTTGCTGTTGCATTTAAGTGATGTTAACTATTATTTATCAACTGGACTTCTGGTTATGGCGCGAGGCTGGACGGACGCATGTGAGAGCTCCCGTGAACAACTATGTAAAGTGACCTGTCTAGTACCTGTATTCAATTTTAAAAACCTCTAATATATAACCAGTGAACGTGTGGCTGAGATGGGGCCAGAATCGGACAAAAAGACACTAAGAATGGCGAAGAACGAGCCGGGCCCAGACCCATGTGAGGCAGCTGCGGTGGCAAATGCTAGCGACTCTTCAGAAGCTGGTAGCTCAGACCGCCTGCCGGAGGCTAACAGCTCAGACTTTATACCATCAACTCTTGAAACGATGAGAGATGACTTCATATCGAGGTTTGACGGACTCCTACAGGCAATGCAGGGAGTCCAAACAGAGCTTAAGGCGATGGCAATACGAGTCACGGAGGCGGAAGGTAGAATAAGCACCAACCAAGATGACATCGCTTCTATTCAAGCTGAGAATGCGGACATGAAAGCTATTGTCAGAGACCTGACGCTTAAAGTTGATGACTTAGAAAACCGGACTCGCCGATCCAATCTTCGTATTTTGGGTATTCCTGAAGGTAAAGAGAAATCAGATGCCTGTGGATTTCTCAAGAGTTGGCTGCCGGAGGTGTTTGGTGCAGAAACATTCCCCCGACCTGTGAAAATCCAACAAGCCTACAGGCTGGGACGTGTTGGTGAAACAGCAGGAGCTGGAGCGTCCAACCCCCGACAGGCTACTTGACCCCGTGTGATGTTGGTGAAACTTCTGAATTATGCTGACAAAACACGGATAATGAACGCAGCACGTCTTAAAGGTACCATACTTTTGGACAATCAGAAAATAATGTTTTTCCCAGATGTCTTGCCTGAATTACTCAAGAGGCAAAAAACTTTTACTGCGGTGAAGAAAGCTTTGGCCTCTATTTCCATCCCTTCTCTGAGGTATGGAATTGTGCATCCTGCGAGGCTCCTGATTACCTACAAGGGAAAACGTCACAACTTTGATGATGCAGTTGCAGCAGAGAGGTTTGTGCAAGAACTAAAAAACCAACAGCAGTAATGATGACTTACTAGATTAACAGATTTAGACTGTCATTTAAGGCTACTGCTCAGCTCTGTGTTGGAATGATAAATTAATATATGTTTGGTATTGAAACTCAGGATACTTGTGCAAGGTTAATGTGGAATTTTGAATGGGGGCCTCGTGGTCTACTTAGCCTGCTGCTCCTCCTATGCAGAAGATCGGCACAGCTCCATGGCAAGGCTCAGAACAGAGCCTAATCGGATGCAGATTAGGTCAGGGAGGGTGGGGGAATGTTTGAGGGGGTTTCAGGTGTTTTTTTTCTTTTCTTTTCTTTTTCTTTTCTTTCTCCCCTGCAAAGTCACTTTATATATTGTCTTCTATGTTGTATGTTACTTATAGATAGCTCAAGTGATGACTGAGATTCAATTTACATCATGGAATGTCAGAGGTCTCAATAAATTTATTAAATTAAAACAGGTTATGAATCGACTCCAACAACTGAAAGGGAAAATTATATTTATTCAAGAAACCCACCTGATCAAGGAACATGTGATCAGAGTTAGCAGAAGGTGGCCAGGCTGGGTGTTTTCTGCTTCAGCCAGCTCTAATGCTAGAGGGGTTATAACACTTATAAATAGATCTATTCCTTTCAAACTTGTAAATGAAATTGGAGACAAATTCGGGAGATATATTATTATCGAATGTGAGATCTCGTGATCTCGTCTGTTAAAATAAATTTGGTGAATATCTATGGGCCTAACAATGACAATCTAGAGTTTTTTAGACAACTGTTTATGACACTAGCTACTTTATCGGGTCATAATAGGTGGAGACTTTAATTGCACACTGCAGCCTAACTTGGATAGATCCACTGGAATTGATATGTCCCATTCTAATACTAGAAAAGAAATACTCCAATTGATTAAGGACTTTAATCTGGTAGATATTTGGAGGTCTAAAAATTTAACCCAGCGATCTTATTCTTGCTACTCTGGTGCCTCTGGAAGCTTCTCTAGAATTGATTACTTTTTCAATCAATCAATCAATCAATCAATCAATCAATCAATCAATCAATCAATCAATCAATCAAAGCTTTATTTATAAAGCACCTTCCGCAACCCTGTCAGGAAGCCCAAAGCGCTGAACATGGTTCAGTTGAAGGTAAATATTGTAGCGTTATGGTTTTATGCTCTTTTATGAAAGAGGAACCATGCTACGTATTAAGTCGGAATATTAATTTTAATAAATCAATAACCAAATTTTATATTGTTCAGAAGACTCAAAGGTTGTTTTCATCCATAAACTGCCGATAATATCTGAGTGTCTGTGTTTCAGTTCAATGAGGAAACCAGTTTGACGTTTAAAAGTTTTAATTCTTCAAATTAAACTAATGATTTTGAAATTGACAAACAGGAAATACAATCAGCATTGGTAACTTTGTGGGACAATCCTTTTAACAGTTGATATGCTGTTCTGGCTCAAATAGACCTTCTGATGAATTTATGAAGATTGAGAATGTTGAGTTGTGAGAGTGATATGAGATGAGATGGATGCGTGTGGGTGCATCTGATTTTGCTTCAGGAAGAAACAGGTGTCTGAGTGAAAAGTGATGGTTTGAATAAACTTAGGCTTTTAGTTGGAAAAGATGCATCAAAACGCTATCCGTCGTGTTCTGCCTCACCGAAAATCGGACCCTCTGTTGGACCCGGGACGTCACCTTGGGATGTTTCATCCAGGGCACCTTGGCTGGCAGAGAAGACAAAGATGCGCTGCGAACCGGTCCAGAGTTGTCCTCGGTACACGTTGATGGTAAAGCGTTTTGTCGACGCGCTTTCTTAAGTTAATTCACTCAGAAATCAAAAGACTCGGTAATGAGTCTGCGTTAGTTGCGATTCAGCTATTCTGCCTGGCGTGGCAGAAACAGCGTGAGAGAAGGGGGGGGGGGATTGAGCCCATGGGCTCCATTCCCCGTTAGCGGTTGTTCACAAGTCCTCTCTCTCTCGTGGCCCAACACGAACTGAACTAAAAGACTGAAACTTACCAAAAAACTCTCTCTTCTCAAAGCAAAACATGTGTGTCATCAAATGTGTCTGGATTTTACTGTGGGAAGGTGTGTGTGGGTGTGTGTGAATGTTTGTGTGCTTGAGTGTGAAGGTCAGTACCAAACATTCTCAACACTATTTAAGAATGGATTCATTAATCCATTATAATTACCCCAAAGCATAATAGTCATTCATTTGATTAAACACATTTATAATGAGCAAAATGATAATGGTTATTTTAACATTAAAATCAAGAAAAAGAAGTTTAAACTTTATGTTTTGACTTGGTCTGGGTACAACTCATGTAAACACATCTTCTGGTAGACTGCAGGTGGTTGATGTTATGGTTTCCTCCCAGACACGCTGGCGTTCAGGACTTAATCTGTGGGTGAAAGTTTTCAATGACCCAGCTTTGACCTAGCTGCGTCCAGCACCACCTTTGTGATAGAAAACCCATATTTCCTCACGTTACACTAGTCAGTGACGATGCAATTTGCTGGGTTCCTTATATAGGAAACATTATTTCTGGTTGGCTTAATGAAACTGACCTGAATTGGAATGTTTATTATGTGAACTGCCCTGAGACGACTCTTGTCGTGATTTGGCGCTATATAAATAAACTTGAATTGAATTAATAGTGGCCGGCGTTATGGCACACACCCAGCTGCAGTTTAGATAACTTAAAAGTACTATTGATCTTCAAATATTTTAATGAATAGCATACTTACCCACTGTTAATGATTTAAAGTCTCACAAAGCACGGCGGCAAGTCTGATCACGTATAAACAATAGTGTCACTTCCCACTTCCTGTTCTCAAGTTCTACGTGGTTTTGTGACTAGCACGCGACTTTCCAAGGAGCGCTCAGCGGTGCAGCACTTCCACCTCCAGTGTGCCCCAGGCTTTATTGGTGTAAAAATGCCCAAAATCAGTGTGATTGGGACAAAAACAAGCTTTTTTTTTGTGTCCCAAAAGTAGTGCGCCACAAAGGACTTGCTGAAACTTACTGAACGAAGACAGAATAGTGGATCATAATCTTCGGCTGCAAGATGACCAGAAGTAGAGCAGAAAATGCCACAATTTCCAGTGATCACTTCATCACAGGTAAGGGTTCACTAAAGGTTTTTTATAGCATTTTATTGAACAGCTTAGAAACGCAGCTACAAAAACAGCAGATGAACAGTTTGATACTTTGCATGTGTCCTCACCGCAAATAGCTTGTAGAGTGCTAATGTTTTTAGCAGTTAGCTCAGTGTTGTAATGTAGAACTGTGGAGTGTTAGACTGTGTCCACAGGTGACACCAATGTGAAATCAGTGGGGAAGTTAAGGGACGGCTCACTTTCCCTCCAGTTGTTGGCAGAGGGATGGATGAGTGTCACAGTGAGTGGCAGTGACAGAGATGTTTGTTAAGAAGGTGCTGAGATTTATGTCTCAAACAATAAATTTAGTGTCAAGGATAGCTAGCAATATTACTTCACTATTAATTCTTCCATTTTGCTTTTGAAGTTTTAAAACATTTTAATACCATGCTTTATTTACACAATCATACATTCTTACAAAGCTAATCTACATCAGCTAAAGGAGTAAAGCTCCCTAGGGATGAGCCATACGGATAAAGCATTTTTGACGAATACGAGCATGAAACGAGTAAAGCTCGGAAATATCTGTAATCATGCTGAAGGAAAATCCTCATTGGGTAACTGACTGTCTTCACGCTCTGTGATTGGCCAGTCACATAGAGCGCCCGCCCCTCCCTACATACAAAACTCTGCAGCCGGGAGCTCAGTCTGTCAGGCCCATCCACACACACACGCACACACACACACACACACACACACACAAACACAGTAACGGATCTCTCTGTACTTGCTTCACTGTTGCTGATGTTTCCTCAGTACTCCCCAAGTTTTCCTCAGCTCGCCTCTTTTTCGGTTGAATATTTAAAGTTACTTTTTTTGTAACTTACGTGGTGCATTTGACAAGACAGAGCCGACATGCTGCGTCAGTCACTTCCTCTGCTACAGTCGGGGTTTTTAAAATATTTTAAACTCTCTCTCTCCCTCTCTGTCTCTCTCTCTCTCACACACACACACACACACCATAATCAACATTGTTTTGTTTAACTTCATGTGGGAGAAAATGCCAAGAATGTCAAGAAAAAATCTGTTTAATCAAATTAAAATAAAAAAATATGTTAAGCTGTGTCTGGTTCTAGCATTTCATATTTCCTAGTTCCTACTGCATGAGTTCAGATGTATTAATTCATGCACTTAAATATTAATGTTCTTGTTACGTCCCTGACAGGAGGTGTTAAAATGAGAAGGAGGGGGTAACATAAGAATTGCGACATTGGATTTAAAATGGGTTTAATTGTGATAAAAGGTTCTAAAAACAAGTGCAAACAGATGGCGAGCATTATTAAAATATTGCAAAACAAAAATGTCACTATAAGGTTAACAGTTAAAAGACAAATAATCAACTATATAAAACACCTGGTTAAAACTTTCTTCAAAGTTTAACCAAAACTGAAGGTGTTTAAAATCACAACGAAGTTGATAAAAGTCTAAAAACTATAACCGAGTTAACCTTAAAACTGAGTCAACCAAGTTGACATTAACAAAAGATCCATGTGGATCACACAGAGTTAAAACTATGAAAGTTAAAACTCTTCTAAATCAAAGGAGTTGAAACCAAACTGAGGAAAGCAGAACCCCCGCATTGCTGCCTCCTAAACTGCTGAAAGCACAGCCTTTTTATCCAGGTGTTGGTCATCAGCAGGATTCAGATCAGCTGTGCCCCTCAGCAACCTGGAAGAGAGGAGGAGGAGGGGCGGTGTCAGGCTGATCACAGGGCTGGGTGATCCTGGCTCCTGCTTCCCAATGGCCAGGCTGGTAGCGTAACAGTTCTGATTTTATTGATAAACTTGTACTGTAATAGTTCCTTTACTATTGTGATAAAAATATATTTAATCTCAATTCTGAGGCTACTCTCTAAATAGTTTTCAAATAAACAATACACTTGGCAACTTCTGATCAATCCATATCAATTTCAGATTTAAAATAATGCATTGATGTAAACCACGCCCACTTCCGGGTTGTACGACGCCCACTCCGAGTACAGATACAGATAATTTAGATCAGGGATTCCCAAAGTGTGGTGCGCGCACCCCCGGGGGTGCGCGAGCTGCCGCTAGGGGGTGCGCGAGGTGAAAAGTGTAATGGCTGCGGAGCTCAGAGAAGTCTGTCATATGTCACCATTAGCGTAGCCAGAAACTCATTTGTGGGTGGGCCTAAGAAAAAGTAAGTGGGCACAATAAATGTAATTGAAAACAAGTATACTTTTGCGTGCGCACGCGTGTGTGTGTGTGTGTGTGTGTGTCCTCCACATGTGCCCTAGCTTCATAATAACAATGCGCCGAGCTTGAGCACTCTGGCCTGCGCACGCCGATATGTTCCGTATTTGATCACTTTTAACGATGTAGGAGAAATCTGAAGGTGGTGAATCATTCTGGCAGATTGCAATTAACACCCTGTCTCATGCAGGTGTTCTGACATTGTAAACCTCACACACAGAACATTGTGGATGAAACAAAATAAATCAAGAAATGATTCCCATTCAGGCTGTTAACAGCGCGCTGAAGATCTGAAGTTCTGAGTGTGTCTGTCAGAGGTTAGACGCGTTCCAGCGGAACCACGGCTCACGGGTGCACAAGTGAGCACATCTGGGCTGGGGAGAAGTAATTTTACAACATTGGTTTAAATAGCACCAATAACGAGACGCGGAGACTTGAGCGGCTCATGGAGCTGTGCCGCGCGCGCGCACACATACACAGATTCAATAAGCGCGCACGCTGCGCAAACTCCGGCGCGCCGTCAGACTGAAGGCAGAAATGAGCGCTGCCTCCTCCGTGATAAAATCTTTTAAGAGGTTTTATAACATTTTTCCTTCCAGGTCAAATTAAGATATTAGCTTCTATTTTGGGATGACGTATTAAAGTCGGGTCCGCTCCAGCCAGTGACTCCTCATGAACCTGACCACAACTCATGTTACTGCAGCATTTGTTATTCCAGTCCGCGTGGCAGCGGATCGCAGATTCAGCCACACCATAAAACAGCAATAAGTCGGTCTGAGGCAAAAGTGAACCGAACCTCGTGGCTATATCTTTTCCATCTTTTCCCCTATAGACATTTGATTACGCACAAGTAGGTGATCAGCTCAGGTTTACGCAGAGCAGAAGGGAGAGCTCTCTGGCCGCACAGGTTAAACGTTCCTACTTTAAGAAAACCGATAAATTGCATTTTTATGTGCTACCTGGGCACTCTAAATATTTATTTAAAATTAAATCAAAGGAAATTGTAATGGTATCGAATGTTTATTAATTACTATTTAAAAAATGAAAGTGATGGGGAAAAGGTCGATCATATTTTTTTAACCCTGTCTGTTTAGCTTGACGTCTGATATATATATATATATATATATATATATATATATATATATATATATTAGGGCTGGGACTTGATTAAAAAAATTAATCTAATTAATTACAGGCTTTGTAATTAATTAATCTCGATTAATCGCATTTTAATCGTTCAGGAAAATGCGCTCTCAAAGTAAAACTTTTAATTAAAATTATGAGACAGAGAATCAAACATTAGACATGGTTATTACTGTAAACTAAAGCTTTTAATAAAAAAAATGCATTTTAGTTATTCAAATGTCACTGTGTGATATGAAACAAAACCCAAATCAACTAAAATGTATAATTACAAATAGAAAACACCTGCAAATGGTTCCTGAGCCTTTAAATGGTCTCTCTGTCTAGTTGAATGACTGAAATAAATTTGACTTTGCACCAGATTCTAATTTTTCCAGTTTCACTTGTTTGTATAATTGGTAGATTTTATTAGCATTTCTGCTCATAATGTAGTAAAAACACACACATAAATAATAATCCTTCAAAATGACAGTAGAACAGGCACAAATATGATCTAGGACTTAAATGTACTAACTTTTAACACCAGAGCAGGCATGGCATATTCTGAGAATGATCAGGAACACTAACTGGTTCCAGTTGGATGACTGGAGGATGATGGGATGATAAAAGATCATGGCGAGGAAATAATGATCTGACGAACAGGTGAGCGGACCTTCCTTACATGGGAAGTTCTGCTGTCATGTTAATAAGGGGATGCTGCCGACCCGCAGATTCACGCCTGCAGCAGCGAATCTGGTGTGATCTCCAGCCTGAACACAACTTTCTCGTTCCTCGCTGCCCCTGATAGTAATGCATGTGATGTTTAGACAGCGACTCGTCTCAGAAACATAATTCCCCGACAGAATTGTTTAGAAAATCATCAGAAAAGTTTCAGAGTATTTCTGTTTTAACTTAAACTTCTGTTTTCAACTTTAAGACTTGTTGTTTGTGATTGTTTAGAGTAGTGAGAACACGGAGCGTTCTCCCAGCGGCAGCCAGGTGCCTCTCGTTTA
>SSNQ01034050.1:85912-96423 GCA_006942095.1 Nothobranchius kuhntae
TAGGCACAGGGACGGTTATCTGGGAGCCTGCGTCTGGGACTTCGGAAGGGAAGTGGTGCGACCCAGCTGTTTGTTTCATCTTTGAAAAACCCAGACATCTTCTCCAGAAAAATCATATCCTCAACTGACTGAGCAAGCTGGTTGTCATTGCTGGCTTGCTGAAACACAGTCTCTCCTAAAAGATCAGCTGTAGGTTTGGATGTGGGTACACCATTGGTGTTTGTGTGGAGCTACTTCTAGTTTGGCTCAGACTAAAGTCCTCCTTTACATTGAGGTGACTGTTGCAAGGAATAAGACAGCTTGGTCGGCCATTGTCTAATATGTGGGTTTTCAGAACATTTATTTTACTTGGTTTGTGAGCGTTGCCAAGACAAACATCACCAACAATAACCCAGCCCAGGTCTAACCTCTGTGCAAATGGGTCATTGTCTCTGCCATTAATTTGTTCCCTTACTTTGTGAGCTCTCAGAAGGTCTCGTCCTATCAGCAACAGAATATCTGCTTTGGGGTCGAGAGGTGGTATTTCAGCAGCTATTGCTTTTAGATGAGGGTGGTGTAAAGCTGCTTCAGCAGTGGGCACTTCATCCCTTATTGTTGGGAATGGCGTTGCACTCTATGAGTGTGGGAAGAGGAAAATTTGCTTTCCCATCCAGTGACTCGACTATGTGGCCACCTGCCCTTCTCCCAGTCATTTGTGTTACACCACTGCAAGTTTTCAGCGTGTACGGTTCAGTTGTGCTTTCTATATCAAATATGTCAAAAAACTCTGTCTTTGCAAGTGACTGGTTGCTTTGATCATCAATCATTGCATACATCCTCCTCATTTTTTCTCGCTGACCTTTAGGATAGACTTGTACCAAGCAGATCTTGGAACAGGATTTGCCTGTGATTTTATTTCCACATACCTCTGTGCATGTAGTTGTCACATCTTGATCCTGTTTATTTTGCTCCCCGCCGTGCCCCTGACGGGATGGAGGAGACTTGAGCAGTTGTGGTGCAGGTCCAGGGTGAAGAGCTGCCAGGTGTCTTTCACTGTCGCACTCTTCACACTTAATCTTGACTGAGCAGTCTTTGGCTTGGTGGCTGGTGGAAGTAAGGCAGCGAAAACAAAGTTTATTCTCTCTGAGCAACTTTTTTCTGTCATCAAGCGGCATGATTCTGAAACCCCTGCATTTTTTGAGTGGATGGGGTTTTTGATGTATGGGACATTGTTTTTTGTCATCCTCTGCTTCTTTAGCCTCTGATGATATGTCCACCTTGTGTACTGTAACTGTTGACCTTTGGTTATAGTGGTTTGCTGATTTGTATTTCCTGTGGCTTGACATCTGATTGACGTAAGAAAGAGATGAGTTAAAGGTCGTGGTGAAACTAGGGTCGTTTCTTGCCTTAGCTTGACCTTTCACAAATTCAACAAAAAATGAGAATGGGGGGAAGCTTACGTTGTGATCTTCCTTAAACTTTGACCCTGACATTGTCCACTTTTCTTGAAGATGGAAGGGCAGCTTCTCCACAATTGGACGAACTCCCCTGGCTGTGTCAAGGTAATTTAACCCAGGCAAATAACCATCCAGCTTCGCAGCTTGGAGTTCGCACAATAAATCTGACAGGTCACGAAGCTTGTGTGGTTCTTTACTGGAGAGTTTTGGAAAGTTTTGTATTCTGGTAAACAAAAAAGTTCTCTATTGCTTCTGGTGAGCCATAACATTCTTCTAGTCTCGACCATATCATGTTCAGACCGACAAGTGGATACTTTATGTTGACTGCTTTCAGTCTCTTGGCATGTTCAGAAGACTCTGGGCCCAGCCACTTAATGAGAAGGTTGATTTCCTCATTGGCTGTAAGACCAAGTTCTGTTATGGTGCTCTGGAATGTAGTTTTCCAACTAAGGTAACTTTCTGGCTTATCATCAAATTTTTCCAGTCCTCCAGTTACTAGTTGACTTTTGGCTAAAAATCTAACAAAGTCACTTGTGCTGTCAGCATTATTCTTTAGGAATAATCCCTGCTGTGGAATTTGTAGAATTGTACCGCTTTGTGTTGGTCCCTCAGCACCATCTTGTGGTACAAATCGGCATTGCACTGGTTCATGTTTGGGGCAAAGAGGTGGGTAGATTAATGGTTGATTGGATTGTTCAGTCTGATGTTTTCTGTCATCATGTTGCAATGCGTTTCCTTGAGCCAGATCGGTGTAATTGTTTTTGTTGATGTACTCACTCACCTTTTGTTCTGTGGTTGCTTGTAAAGGTAAAAATGACAGCTCTTTGAATCTGCTTTGTCAAATTGAGCCACTGCTGACTCCATTACCTCAGCTTTGGCCATGGCTGCATCAGCTTCCTTTTGCAGGTTTATCACGTCGAGAGTTGCTTCTAGACGAGCCTTTTCTACTTTAATGCTCATCTCCTTTTCAGCGTAGGCTAACCTGGCCTTGGCTGCCTGTGCTTCTGCTTGTGCCCGCGCCACTGCCATGCTGGCTCGGCTCGAGGCTGATGACCGGCTTGAACATGCTGCTGATGATCTAACGGTCAGTCTTCCTGAGGATTTTGAAGACCTTCTGGAATGATTTGACTGTGTTTCCTCATTTTGACCTTTTGAGTCTCCTTTCTCCATAGCTAAATAGAACACCACTCGAATCCCTCGCCGAATGATATGATTTCACTGTACTGTTGCACCCAATGTGACCCCGTGTCCTATATTGAGATTCACAGCCAGCTAAACTCTTTCTTGCATCGCTCTCCTCCAATGAACAGGCACGTGTTGTATTTGGACGGAATTTAATGCAACAAAGTGTGAAACTGAAATGATACAAAATACAGAAAAATAATGTTAGTGTACAGCACAGATGATCAATTTAAACAAACATCCTTAGCATAGGTGCACTAAAGGATTACATCTCAACAGCATGTTAACATTGCTTCCTATCAGATCCTCAATCTATAAAACATGCTAAGTAACTCAACTCATTCCCAATAATATCTTAAATCCTGTGTAAAGTTAACATACAGAGAAAAACTCACTCATATTTCCACTCAAAGGGATGAAATAGAGCGGATGGCTTCAGATTGCTGAACAGATGGTTTTGTTTCTTGCATATGGGAAACTTACTGACACACTTCTTCTACACACTGGCTCAACATAGCAACTGTTCAAACCTGCGCCCCCTACTGGCCAAGAAGAAAACATTAACCTAAACTGGTTCCAATACAAGGATGTTGTCAACCTCAGGGTACTCGGTCCGGTAGAGAAGACGCGAGTGAAACCGATCCTCTGGTCCAGAGATGCCGCAGGGTACACAGTGTCGAGCGTTTGGCTTAACTCTGAAGGAGTTTTGCGTCTTAACTCTAAATCAATAACTCTGAAGGAGTTTTGCATCAGCTGGTTGTCGTGCGTTTATTCGAAGCTATTCTATCAGCGTGACAGAACAGCAGGTGGAGGATAGGGCGGCCGTTCCCTTACCCTCCGGATGGTGGTTGGTTCACAAACTGGAGTTTTGCTGCTGGAAAGTTAGTTTTAACAAACCCCTCAGAACACGCCCTCTCTCAGCAGGAAAGCTTTGGTCATGAATCAAAGACGTGATGATGTTACTTTTACCCTGGATAAGTTCTGAAGGAGGCTGGTTACGTGAGCGATGTCCTTCTGGTTTGCTGAACACACGTAACCGATTATCAGCCATAATCATAATTATACCCAAAGCATAATAATTCATTTCAGTAATTAAAATACATTTACTGAACCAAGTGATTATTTATGATGATTATAATAACAGTAATAAAGTCAAAGAGTTTATTAAAATTATTATTTAAATTATTATTGTGAAACTTAAAGTGTCCTTCTTCTGGGACGGAACAGCAGCAGATAAGGATGATATTCAGCAGACATCATGGCTCCTCGCTTGTTTAATCTGTGGGGCAAAGTTACAGTTTTAATGGAATTGAATTACAATTTAATTAATGACCATAGACATTAAAGATTCATATCTAGTATGAATCCCATCTAATGGACACTGGGTTATTTAAATCAGAAGATTGGATCTTTTTATTACAGGGAAATTAAATAAACACTTTGCATGAACTGAGAGACAAGAGAAGAGAGAGAGACTTTCAAACATTTAAGAAAATTTATTACTAAAATGATTTTAAACAATTTAACAAGACTAACTCTCTAATGGTGGATGTTTGTTGGAATGAAGTGTGAGGTGGAATGTGTGTGTGTGTGTGTGTGTGTGTGTGTGTGTGTGTGTGTATGTGTGTGTGTGTGTGTGTGTGTGAACGATGTCAGTTCAGAACCTCCATGTCCGGAGAAGCGATTCTGAGTGGGATATGATGTTTTGCTCCTAACTGATCAAATTTTAACCGCGGTCATAAACACATGAGATGCCAGTATTGTCGCATCGACATACCCTTCAGTGAGACCGCCGTACAGATCCGGATGCCAGGTCCACGACCCTCCTCTGGTACTGGAGCCGATGAAACAGTGTAGACAGTACGACAAACCAGTCTTTGGATATTCTCCAGGTAAAAAGCGACAGGTGTTTCACAGCGTCAAAAAGGGGACCCTCCTTGGGTCAGCGAGTTCAGCTTTTATTCTGAAGGAACTGTTGTTGGTTGATAACGACAGGTTTTTCCCAGCTTGGTAGTTATTCGCTTAAAAAGAAAAGTATAGATGGCCTGTCCATACTTCACTTAGCATGCGGTGAACTTCAGGGGATCTTGAGATCTTGTTGAATACCGACTTAAAATGTCATTGGAACAGTTTTATTAATCTGGATGTTTTTGATTCTGGACGAATCAAAGCTGACAGATTAAACACCACAGAGACTCACCACGCTTCAGACGGGGAAGATTCAGATTGGATCAGCAACAGCAATGTGTCATGTGATTATTTACCTTAGTGTATCAGCGTGTCTAGTGACTAGAATAAGTCATTTACTTATTAAAAACATATTAATCATAATATTGTGATTTCACAGATCGGTCACATGGTATTATTGACTAACAGATGTTTTGATTAGCTTTATTGAAAATAGAGTTCTTTGGCTTTTAATACAAGAAAAGAAAAGAGTCTTCATCTTCTGTCTTCGTTGCTGGAACGTAAACAGTTTAGAAGCGAAATGCATTACCTTGAGGCTGTTTCGTGCACTCTGGCACTGTGTCAAAAGGGAGGAGTCGTTAGAGGATAATAACCCTGAGAAATGGCTCCTTCATCACGTTACACAGTCGACCCAGCTGACCCAGCTGGGAAATGTGACCTTTGTCACAAATTAGAGGACCTTCGTGACGCTACAGTAACAAATCACATTGGGATGTCAAATATCCCTGGAAGGTAGACCCCATTACCCTGCCTAACAACTGCAAGGTTGTGGAGGAAGCATTTCTGAGATCTGAAAAGTGCCTCGAGAAGGATGCACTATGGAAGTCAGCTTACGCTAAGCAGACACACGACTTGTTGTCCAGGGGGTCCGCTGTCTAGCTTTCCAAGGCTGTTTTAGATGAGTGGAAAGGAGCCGTGTGGTGGATAAACCATTTGATGGCGCCCAACCCACACTCAACCACCACGCCTGTGAGGCTCGTCTGGGACAGCAGCCAGAATTACGAAGGTGTTAGTCTGAACAGCATCTTGCTTAAAGGCCCTGACGTTCTAAACCCCATTAGTGCTGTTCTGCTCCTCTTCCGTGAGGGAGAACATGCAGCGATCGGAGATGTTACTAAAATGTATAATTCTGTGTGGCTGGAGGATCAAGAGGTGCACGTGCATCGCTTTTTGTGGAGAGACTCTCCGGTGGATGATATCATGGATTATGCAGTTGCGCAAGTGAACATGGGTGGTAAACCTGCCGGTTGTATTGCTCAAGTAGCTATGCGGGAGACTGGCAATTTGTCGCAGTTTGCTGACAGAGTGGAGGAAAGGCGTGTCATTGAAGACAACGCCTACGTAGACAACATCCTTGTATCCCACAATGACCCTAAGAGGCTGCGCGAGATCCTTGAGGGGATTGAGACTATTCTTAAGTATGGGGGATTTTATCTCAAGCCTTGGGAGCGGTCTGGCTCAAGTGGGGGGCAGGATGTTGTTCCTGCCAAACCAGAGACTATTGTGTTGCCCAACCAGTTGCGAAATGAGGACAGTAAGGCCTTGGGTGTGTGTTATCTTGTTAAGGAAGACATGTTTTTCCTCATGTTCACCATTAATTTCTCTGCAAGAAAGAAAAAAAATGCATACTCAGTTAGACCTCACCGAAAACGACATGGAGAAAAAACACCAAATCCTCTCACCTGTCGCGTGTCCTGAGTCAGGTAGCGGGGCTTTATGATCCCTCGGTCTGGCGACGCCCCTGAAGCAGAAAGATGTAATTCTTGTCAGGAGAGCCTTTCAAGAAGCAGGAACTTTGACAAAGAATATGTGGGATAAGCCACTGACTAATGAGCTACGCGGGAGGGCTATCATGCTCTTCAAGGAGTATGCTCGCCTATGTAACATCACTTTCTTAAGGAGTATTATGCCACCCAGCTGGGTGGGTAAGCCCTGGGGGATCACATTCTCTGATNCTAAAGTAAAGTTTGTCGACATTTTAGAGTGATATGAAGCTTACCGCTCTGCTGCTGTGTCCCGGTGCTGTCACATTCAGATTGAAATGACTCCTTTTAGATAGATGAAGCCCTCGGTACTTACTAGCCAGGAGACACGAACGAACCACGCGCGCGCGCACACACACACACACACACACTACTTTTTCTTCTGTTTTTTTTTAGCAGTAGTGTCATCAGCTCCTGGGTTTAAATACTGCCACACCACCCTTCCTTAAAACGAGGAACAGTTTTGAGCTGTGTGTGGCTAAAATAACCAGACATTCTGCATTTTTCCAATAGGACTACAAAAAATCTTGGCGAGATGAAAAAATGGCGGATTGGCTCTGTGTTTAGCCGAGGGCCATTACCATATTTGGTAGTTATCCTGACGAAATAAATTAGATAGATAATTTGAAAACTGAACGGGTGGACAAATATGCCCAAAACTTAATTATTAAATATCTAAATAGCAACTCCAGTGAATAATATAAGCCTTTTTGCTCACTTAGACACTTAAAATGTGAAACACACTGTGTTAACGGATAAAAAAGTGGGTTTTTCATGTTATGTCTCCTTTAAGTATGGGGGATTTTACCTCAAGCCTTGGGAGCGGTCTGGCTCAAGTGGGGGGCAGGATGTTGTTCCTGCCAAACCAGAGACTATTGTGTTGCCCAACCAGTTGCGAAATGAGGACAGTAAGGCCTTGGGTGTGTGTTATCTTGTTAAGGAAGACATGTTTTTCCTCATGTTCACCATTAATTTCTCTGCAAGAAAGAAAAAAAATGTGTACTCAGTTAGACCTCACCGAAAACGACATGGAGAAAAAACACCAAATCCTCTCACCTGTCGCGTGCTCCTGAGTCAGGTAGCGGGGCTTTATGATCCCTCGGTCTGGCGACGCCCCTGAAGCAGAAAGATGTAATTCTTGTCAGGAGAGCCTTTCAAGAAGCAGGAACTTTGACAAAGAATACGTGGGATAAGCCACTGACTAATGAGCTACGCGGGAGGGCTATCATGCTCTTCAAGGAGTATGCTCGCCTATGTAACATCACTTTCTTAAGGAGTATTATGCCACCCAGCTGGGTGGGTAAGCCCTGGGGGATCACGTTCTCTGATGGGAGTTGCAACTCGTATGGAGCAGTACTCTATCTGCGTTGGGAGACCTCCAAAGGTGTTAAGATTTGGCTCGTGGAGTCCAAAGCCAAATTGACTCCACTCAACCAGAAAGGAGATGCTGTTCAGTCTGAGATCTGTGGGGTTGTCTTTGCTGCCTGCCTGAAGGGGCATTTTTTGAAGTATGGGAGATTGGAGATCGACCAGTGGTACCATTTTGTGGACAGCCAGACTGTGTTAGGCGCCACTCAATGGGAAAGCTACAGGTTCAAAACCTTCTTTGCTAATCGAGTGGGCGAGATACAGAAGGCTGGGCCTGTGACTGATTGGTGGTGGGTACCCGGCCAGCACAACCTGACCAATCTGGTCACACGGGGTTGTTCCCCTGAGCAGCTTGGGGAGGACTCTTCGTGGCAGATTGGTCCCGAGTTCCTATCCAAGCCAATAGACGAGTGGCCTGTAAAGTCTGCAGCAGAAGTTGCCACTGGGTCTCGGGAAGTTGTGAGTGGTCTCCAAAGAAAAGTTTTTTTCTGCCGTCTTGACAAGAGCTCATAAAGAGGGGCAGATTACTCCCGTTGATCCTGGCTGTGTCAGTCTTGTCAACATGGACAAGATAAGTCTAAACCCATTACCTTTCAACGTGAAAGGGTGTCTTTCAATCACTCCTTACTTCCACAGGAATAAGAAGTTTTGGGGTCCGGACTTAGTGAATCAGGTGGATTTTTCAAGGTTCAACTGTCTAACCAAACTCTGTGGGGTTGTCGGTTATGTCCGTAGAGCCTTGTACATCTGGTTCAGTGGCAGGGGTCGGGCTGTTGAGGGAGCACGGTGGGAGGCAGTGCTCACGGCTGAGGAGCGTGAGGAAGCGTTTCAAGAATTATGCCTTGCCGCCCAGGCTGGTGTGTCTTTCCCTACTACAACGTTGAACCGCCTGGTTGTGAACAAGGATGAAACAACGGGGCTCTTGAAGTGCCATGGTCGGGTTCAATCTGTTGAGGAGGAAAGGATTGGAGTCCCGTTGATCCCCTACAAAAGTCCTATAAGCTCCCTCCTGGCTGGAGACGCCCATCGTGTCAATCACAAAGGTATCGCTGGCACCCTCCGGACAGCTAGGGAAACCTGGCCACACCTCGTTTCGGGCTACCTCGGCCACCAGGGGGCAGTGCGGCCACTAAATACAGGCTACTTTTCGAGTGTGCCGAATCGCAGAGGTGAATTGGGGCACTTGTGGGAGGGTCCGGGCCCGCCCAGGGGGCGATCCTAGGGTTCGGGCTACTTTTTCGGTGCGTGAATTGGAGGAGGCCGGAGCCATCTTTCGAAAGCGGCCCGAAACGGAGCCTCATTTTCGGACTACTTTTGTGCCCGGGGCAAAGAAGCCCAAACTGGAGACGTCCAGTTTTGGTGCTCACCAAAACAGCTGTGGGCTTATAACTTGGCTTCTGAATGTCCTAGAGAGGTCAGGTTTGTTTTAAAATACTCCAATTACTGCTTTGTATCTAGAACAGAAGGAATGGAGTGGATAGGATGTACAGTCTGTAAATGGCACCCAGAATTATGTCGCACAAAGCACAATTTCACATATTTCTGGGTCCAGTTCTCTGACAAAAGCTTCAATCAGGCTGAAACATCACAGGAAGGTAGAATCTATTGAGTTATAAGTGATTCCAAAGTTTCATGATGATAGCTCAATCCTAAGGGGGTCAAATGATGTCACAAAGGTCACCAGGCCTTGTGACGCTTAATGGCCGCTTTCCAGTTACACCTTAGTGGGCTTATAACTTGGCTTCTGAATGTCCTAGAGAGCTCAGGTTTATTTTAAAATATTCCAATTAACAGCCCCTACTACCGGAAAAAGGAATTAAGTCAATAACACTTATGGTTGTTAAATGGCACCCAGAACTATGTTGCACCAAGCACAATTTCACATTATTCTGGATCCATTTGTGTGAAAACAAGGTCTAATCAGGCTGAAACATCACAGGAAGGTAGAATCTATTGAGTTGTCAGTGGTCTGAACGTCTCATGATGATAGCACCTAAGGGGGTCAAATGATGTCACAAAGGTCACCGAGCCTTGTGACACTTAAAGACAGGCTTACTCTTACCCCTATGCAAAAGAAGCCCAAACTGGAGTCTCCATTCGGGTCTTCTTTTGCATAGGGGGTAAATATAGGCCAAAACGGAGTCTCCGTTTGGGGCTACTTTAGAAGAAGGCAAAAATGGAGTCTCCGTTTCAAGCTAATTTTACCCCCTGTGCAAAAGTAGCCTGAAATGGAGACCCTGGTTTGGGACACCTCCAATTAACTCTAATGGGCCATTCCCATCTGTACCGGGTCGGCCCGGGCTGGGTAGCCCCAGTCGGCCCCAGCCTGGCCCGGTTGATTCCACACATCCTTGTCTTAAGCCCTTGTGGGCTGATTCTACCCACCAATCAGAGGCTTGCTCTAATGGAAGGTGTGAATTTGCTGTCAGCAGTGAGTGTGTTGGCCCTGGTCGGCCTGAAGCAGACCCCCGTAGAGAAGAGGGCTGAGAAAGAACCTTGTTGGCCCAGAAAAATACCAGGCCACCCAGATATGTAAACAACCGACTCTACCCGGCCCGGGCTGACCCGGTACAGATGGGAATGGCCCATAAGTCTTGCTTCAGCGTGGGCTACTTTATTTTGTCTGTGAAGGTTCTTAGTCATCCAGGTCATCGTAGTGTAAGGAGCTTGGAAAGAAAAGCGTCTGGACTTCTTTGAGTTGCTTGAAGACGTTTCAACTCTCATCCGAGAGGCTTCTTCAGTTCTAAGGTCAAATATAGTGGAGAGTCCCAGATTCAAACCCAGTGAGAGTCCC
>SSNQ01034050.1:98875-119127 GCA_006942095.1 Nothobranchius kuhntae
TGAAGTAATCCTGCATGTTTTTCAGGTAACAATAAAAGTGTTGGAAAAATGGGAGGGGATGAATCGATATGCAGCTGAGAAAGCCATGCTTCAGCAAATTCATTTGTACCCAAAATAAAATGGTTGTGAAATTAAGTGTTTCTTTGGTTTTATTGTCTTTCACTCAAAATAAATACCAACTAGCTAAATAGTTATCAGCTGTAGTAGTTAAATTCTGTTGCAATGAGCTGCTGTGATACACAATAGGACAGTGTTATGGATATTTAATAACTAATTTTTGTTGCTGGTGAGAGAGGAGTGTTGCTGAAATGTTTTTCACTGCTTCTGGGAGTCCTGTACTTTAGCAATTGGTGTAGGTCAAAAGTTCATCTTGGGCTTAACAATAAAACTGAATATTTAGCAAGTACTATTTTGTTTGCACATTTTGAAAAGTCTTAGTTTAATGTGTTCTCATTTTTTCCATAAGTTTTTTTAATTCACTTTACAGCCTTTTATTGTGTGTGTGTATATATACATATATGTGTGTGTGTGTGTATATATATATATATATATATATATATGTGTGTGTGTGTGTATATATATATATATATATATATATATGTGTGTGTGTATATATATATATATATATATATATATATATATATATATATATATATATATGTATGTATGTATGTATGTATGTGCTACTGTCATAAAAATTCCCTGTCTGAAGGACAAAGGGATTTAATATTCAATTTTCATGCAACGCAGGTAACAACGTTACTTAAGTTTGCCAGTCCAGATCTGAAGAGAAAAAAAAATCCGAAATAAAAAGCTTTTTCCAGTAAGTTTTGTTTTTTAAAAACTACTTGCAGTGAAAGTAATGACTTCTGGTTAAGGTAATGACCCACCGTGTAATTTTTCTCTTAAATATGTACAAATCGAAGAGAAAAAGACACTGTATGGTTTTGACAAATTCAAACTACTTTTGTGCTTTGTCAATAAAGCGTATTCAAAAAAAAAACTACTTCCGGCAAAGGTAATGACTTCCGGCGAAGGTAATGACACTTGTTTTTCCGGATACGTCATTTCCTGTCACGGCAAAGACGCCAGCTGGTGTCTGCAGCCAGATGCTACTTTTGCATAGAGTTGATAGTAGCCCAAAATGGCGTCTCTATGTCGGGCTACCTTTTAGAGTTGATAGTTGCCCAAACTGGAGACTCCATTTTGGGCTTTTTTTGCATAGAGTTGATAGTAGCCCAAAATGGAGACATCCTGCTCACGAAAGCAGCTGTGGGCTTATAACTTGGCTTCTGAATGTCCTAGAGAGGTCAGATCTTTTTTTAAATACTCCAATTAACAGCCCCTACTACCAGAAAAAGGAATGGAGTCATTAGCACTTATGGTTTTTAAATGAGAACCAGAAATATGTTGCACCAAGCACAATTTCACATTATTCTGGGTCCAGTTGTGTGAAAACAAGGTCCAATCAGGCTGAAACACCACAGGAAGGTAGAATCTATTGAGTTGTAAGTGATCTGAACATTTCATGATGATAGCACCTAAGGGGGTCAAATGATGTCACAAAGGTCACCGGGCCTTGTGACGCTTAAAGACAGGCTTACTCTTACCCATATGCAAAAGAAGCCTAAACTGGAGTCTCCAATCAGGGCTTCTTTTGCATAGGGGGTAAAGATAGCCCAAAACAGAGACTCCGTTTGGGGCTATTTTAAAAGAAGGACAAAATGGAGTCTCCGTTTCGGGCTTCTTTTGCATAGGGGTGAAGGTTAGCCCAAGTTTCGGGCTTCTTTTGCATAGGGGTGAAGGTTAGCCCAAAATGGAGTCTCCATGCCCAAAATGGAGTCTCCATTTTGGACCTTCTTTTAAAGTAGCCCCAAATGGAGTCGACTCTCTGAAGGATCTGGAGCTCTGTCTCTGCGTTTGTCGTCATTCAGATAAGTGGCAGTCTTCGGCTCATTGATGTCTTCTGAAAACATCTGTCCGTTCTTCTTTGTAATAATAACAAAGCTAGACCCACCCCCTACTACCTGTTGTACCCAAATGAATACCTTAAGTGGTTATGAAATGAAACGCACACACCATGGAAATACATGAAATGGTTTAATTGAACGATTAGAAAAATATTAACAACAACAACCATTAGAACAGTAAAAACAAGTAATTTCAAAAACCAGAACACAAAACAGTGCGCACTATCAACATTACAACCAAAAGAAAAAAGTGCACAAACAATAATCTGAACGTCACTTCATTTTCACACACGCATTACAACGTCTTCAGTTTCACAAAGCTGTCCTCCGCAGGAAGGGGGAGTACCCCACCTTCTTGTTAATGGTTTGTGCCATTTGTTGACGGGTCTTCATGGGCGTTCTCTTCTGAAGGAAGAACAGAATCCCAATTAGTTCAGTGAACGTGTGTTGTGGTGTGATAGCGATCGCATGATTTCAACTTACTCGGGTACTCTCCTCCGCCGCTCGAGACCCGGAGGCGGCAGTGGGAGGAGCAGGACCGGGACTAGCAGGAGCAGGACCGGGACTAGCAGGAGCAAGACCGGGACTAGCAGGAGCCTGTGGTTCAGCGGGTGGAGGCGCGGGAGCAGCCGGCTTGTCTTTCGATGAGCCCCCCTCTCTTAGCGAGAGGCAGACAAAAAGCTGCCGGATCTCTCTTGCCCGGGAGATGCTCTTATGTAAGGCATAGAACCTCTCCTGGGTGTCCACGTTGTGGCACATGAATTTCGAGAGGTTCTCCTGCACCTCCGGGTTGTTCTCCTGAAAATTCTACAGCAAAGAAAATGAGACTTGCATCAGTAAGAATACACGCGCATTAAATTGATTGTGTTTGGTACTTGTGATACTCACGTAGGTGGACACGGCCGTTCGTATGTCCTTGATGGTAGGGTACCCCTTGAGTCCCATCTCTTTCCAGGCTGTGGCAAAATAACGGGCCATGTCTTTCGCCTCCCCGCGGCCAAGAGACGAAAAAAATACCCGTTCTTGGCAACGGCTCTGTCTCTCAACCTGAGCCAGGTCCGGAACCATGAAAATTCTTCGGGCTTTAGGTAAATTTGGGCGGTTCCGAATTTCCGGGCAGTCTTGTGCTTGAGGACCTGCAGAAGACCAAGTATGACAGAAACTGGAGGGGTCAGTCAATGTTAAAAAAAAATTAAATTAAATTTTAAAAAGAACTTTGAAGACAACAGATTAGCCGGCGTTGAAAATAGGCCCGATGTCCCTGCTCAGCTTCCTGAGCTCGAGGACGAGGATTTTGGTGTGCCCGTTTTGGAGCCGCGAGTGGCTGGGCGGCGTGGCCTTGAAGTACTCCACAAAAGAGACGGCCTGGCCCAAGTAGTGGCGGATGGTTGGCTGCAAAAGGCCAAATTTGCGGAGGACTGCAGGGTAGCTGTGTAAAGAACAGATCAAAAGAGTCGTGCGAGGTGGTGCTGAACGGGCACACAGATAGAAGGCAGTGAGGTTAATTCTTTCCAAATGCACTACATACGACTTCAGCAGGGGGATGTTGTAAAGGAACTCCCAGTTCCAGGACGCAGGCGAGTCAGAGCCGAGCAAAAGGTATTTCAAAAAAACCTTTACCCGGCTCAGCTTAGAAACGGCGTTTTCCTGCATTTTGCTTGTTCCCTCAGGGCAGAAGATAAAGGTGAAGTAATCCTCCAGGTAGGATTCTGTAAAGATGCAAGACAACGTGATGAGTGCCGCATCAAATGGCTCCGCACACCTCCAAATACCCTATGTGTTGCTTCTTACCAATGGAGGTGCCCAAGGGAATGTTCCTCAGCTTGGAGGCCCTACTTTTCCCAGCGAAGAAGGAGGCCAAGCCTTGGAAGGCCCTCTCCATGGCGGAGAGCTTCCTCTTGGGCGACTTTTCCTAAAATAACAAAACAAAAAACATTAACCGCGTTAACACATAGCTTCATTGGTTCTAAATTTTGTCAGCATTCATTAAATTACTGAACAACCAATCACTCTCACTCACGGTGTCAGAGAAAGCACGGGCAGTGTGAGGAGAAATTGCCTTCTTTGTCCTCTTGCTCTTCTCTGACTTATTTTTCTTTTTCGGCACAGGGGCCTCTGTTTCTGTCAGCTCCTGGGTAGAGACAAAAACAATCATGAGAACTGATCAAGTGACAAGCTTTGGCCAAAAAGTCAAAAAGATCATGGCACTGTAATAAGTAACAACACTTGAAAAATATCCAGTAAGTGTGTTCTCACCTCACTAGCCGAGGAAAACGTTAGTTTCCGTTTAGTCCCCCATGTGTCCACCTCAGACTGCTGCGGGCTCCTCTGGGGCTCCGGGGGCTGGGCTCGGGGCTCCGGGGGCTGTTGCAGCCAGAGCTGCTGCAGCTCTCTCTGCATGGAGAAAAAAGAGTGGTTCTTGCAAAATATGTCTTACCTAATTGACCTTACAGCACTGTCATTATATTACCAGTTTAACATAACAGCCAACTTTTCATTCACTCACCTTGGCATCCGCCAGAGCGCCCTGGAGGCGGTAGACCTCATTAGTTAGGTACATGACCCGGGTCCTGCAAGCAGGATTGGCACAGGTGTTTCCTTCGCCTGCCGCCGGGTCACAGTCTAGGTCCAGTGTACTGACCATGGGAGGCTGGGGGCCAGTGGCCCGCAACTCCTTGAGGAGCTGCAAGGCCACCTTCCTCTTCAGGGCCAGCTTTTCCTCCCACCGCCCCCTCTGTGTCAGCTCCTTGTGGGTGTCCAGGTGCTTTTCAAGGTGACGCAGGTGTGGGACGCAGTTGGCAATTGGACAAGGATCGGGAGGATTTAACGTCCTCTCCATGGCCAGCTTGTTTAAAATGTCCCTTTCTTGAATGTTTTTCACCTGGTGGAAGTCCTTCAAATGCTTGGAAACGAACATGAGCTCCTTTTGGCACACGGGGCACGTGCCCGCCTCCTTTGGTTTCGTCATGTCTAGAAGCATAGAGAAGATCTCGGTTCACACGTGTCTATTTAAAGACAGGCAATTCCTGTCGTAACTTGCTTTGTGTTCCCAAAGAATAAAGTATTCAAATAAATAGTGGCCAAGTCCCAAAATGAAGCAAAAGTGGCCCATTCTGCGGCAGGAAGTAACCCGTGAGGGAGAAAGTAGCCCGTTTTTAACGCCCGAATTCAATTGGGTCCACTTTTGACGCAAAGTGTGTCACATTTCAGCTTAGGGTATTCCCCGAATTACACAGAGAAAAATACGCAACAAATAAAAAAGGCAAAAAACTCACCTCAAGCCGCTCGTTCATCCAACAGAGTGGAAACATGGTTTCTTATTGCTGTCTCAAGAACTGACGCTCTCCAACTTCCAACTGAAGCCTGCTCTGAGCACAGGGTCGTTTCAGGGGAAATGGAAACTTAAACTTGACTCTGCCAGTAATTTTCCGTTCTCTGGAAAACGAAACTGCATTTTGGGCTATTTTCTCGGTTGACCGAAATTCAGGGTCAAATGACCTGTTTCCACCATTTTGGCCTTTGTGACATCATTTGACCCCCTTAGGTGCTATCATCATGAAACGTTCAGATCACTTACAACTCAATAGATTATACCTTCCTGTGATGTTTCAGCCTGATTGAAGCTATTTTCAGTGAACTGGACCCAGAATAATGTGAAATTGTGCTTGGTGCAACATATTTCTGGGTCCCATTTAAAAACCATAAGTGCTATTGACTTAATTCCTTTTCTGGTAGTAGGGGCTGTTAATTGGAGTATTATAAAACAAACCTGAGCTCTCTAGGACATTCAGAAGCCAAGTTATAAGCCCACAAAGGTGTAACTGGATAGCTGCTTTAAAGTGGCAGAAGGCACAATGACCTTTGTGACATCATTTGACCCCCTTAGGAATGAGCTATCATCATGAAACGTTGCAATCACTTTATAACTCAATAGATTCTACTTTCCTGTGATGTTTCAGCCTGATTGGACCTTGTTTTAACACAAATGGAACCAAAAATATGTGAAATTGTGCGTTGTGCGACATAATTCTGGGTGCCATTTAAAAACTATACATCCTATTAACTCCATTACTTCTGTTGTAGATACAGACCTTTAATTGGAGTATTGTAAAACAAACCTGACCTCTCTAGGGCATTCAGTAGAAAAGTTATGAGCCTCCAAATGTGTAACTGGAAAGCGGCCTCAAAGTGACACCACGCCCGGTGACCTTTGGGACATGATTTGACCCCCTTAGGAATGTGATATCATCATGAAACGTTCAGATCACTTACAACTCCATGGATTCTACTTTTCTGTGATGTTTCAGCCTGATTGGACCTTGTTTTAACACAAATGGAACCAAAAATATGTGAAATTGTGCTTTGTGCGACATAATTCTGGGGCCATTTAAAAACCATAAGTGCTAACGACTCTATTCCTTCTGTTTTAGATACAGACCATTGCTACACACCTCTGAGATGCTGAGGACAGTAAAGATGGAACAGTTGATTTAAAAGATGCAACTGCGTTGTCAGATAGAGACCGACTATAGTGAAATATACTTTCATGTCTCGAGAACTCAGTTATAAAAAACTCAAAGGTAATCAGAAAGTGGTCAGAGAGGACTGGATTATGTGGAAAGATTGTTATTTCCTCACACTCTATGCCAGGCCTATTCAAATGGTGGCCCGTGGGCCCTACCCAGCTGGCCCACCTCACCCAATCCCCCAACCACCAACGGAAAAAAAACTGTTGAAAAACTGTTTAAGCATGCAAGTTTCTAAATTCCCACACTGATATTGCACTTGAACACAACACCATTTTAGCAATCAGGGACATATATACGTAGACGCCCAGTGGACTGGTGCTGTCTATTGGAGCTGCCATAGTGTGGCTTCTACATATTCATGTCTATGTTAGCTGTGACCCAGCAATGACCCAGCCCAGCTTGTGGAGCAAACAAGCGCCTTTCAGGCAAAACTAAACATGTTTGCAACTGACTTGACTGGTGAAAGAATGCTACATTTTCCCACACTCCGTAAAGCCACCTCTCCTCCGAAAGTCACGGCAGAAATGACTGGTTTAGTCGCGAAACTGAAGGACAACTTCACCAGTCGCCTGGAGGATCTGTCACTGCCTACAGAGGCGATGCAATTAACGAAAGATCCATTTGCTGCCATTGCTGAGGAAACATTGTCTATCAAAGCTAAGAAAGTGGTCTCTTCTATCGATGAGGGACAGTTCCTGCTGGAGTTGGTGGACATGCAGTCATCACTTACAATGCCACAAGAGCTGCGCACAAATGGCCCCGCTAAGTTTTGGAGTCAGATCAATGCCCATCAGTTCCCAAACCTCAAGAATGTAGCTGTGACTGTTCTCAGTTTGTTTGGATCCACCTATATTTGTGAATCCAGCTTTTCCCATATGAATGCAATCAAAACACACCTGCGCTCCTCTCTTACTGAATCCTTTCTGCACTACTGTCTACGCATTGCACTCTGCTTCTATGAGCCAAATATTCCATTTCTTGTTCAAAACAAAAAGTGCCACCTCTCGCACTAAAGTTGCAAGAATAACGGTCAAGCTATGGTTATTGTAAATGTTTATTTAGTAACTGCGACTGAGTTATTGGAGGTTAATAAAACAAATGTTTGTATTACCAGCTCTGCAGCTGGTAAATTAATACAGATCATTAAAGCAATAAAAGACATTGTGCGTTGCTTTTTTTGTCGTTGTATTAGTGGTAGAGGTAATATCAGTCAAAATATTTAAATTTAATATTTAAACATTGTCCGTAAAATATATAATAAAGATTTGGATATCCGGCCTAAAGTTGATCCACAATTTTGAAATCTGGCCCAGTAGGGAAAGTAATTGAATAGACTTTGTTAGGTAATTTAATTTAGCATTCTTCACCACTATGTTGGGTATTTTAATTTATACTATTGTTCTTATATTGTCGCGTGCACGTCCCATTTACCGGTTCCGTTAGAACTTATGAGACAGTACATCCATCAGGGTTCTAGGGGATATCGGCGAGTTTTATCGTATTAAATCTGGGTTTGGACCACCTAATTAGAATCTTGTCTTTTATTTTAAAGGTGAAATGACTTGCATGAATAGCATTCCCCAGAGTAGTCCACTTCTTTTAAACTCGTTACCTTTTGGTTAAGATACTAGAGAGAAGTCTGGAGGCAAGCCAAGCCTCTCAGCAATTTTTTGGGTTATCCGGATTAATTGCGCCTCTAACAGCTTATGTGGGAGGTTGGTAACTATAAAATGATTTATGCTAGTTGATCAGGCTATCATAAGTTTATCAATTTATTTATTAATCCAACCAATCCAGCTGTTAGAGACTTTTTCAACCTGCAATCAGAGCCAAAAATAACCTCTAATATTCTGTTTTTATCGCCCTTAAGACAACTCGTTACTCACAAGGAGGGGGGAGTTAAACTCCCCTTATCTTAAGGTTTCTTTATATTATTTTATTATAAACTGTAAAGTAAGTCCTGATAATTCAGAGACCTATGATTGACATGCTTACCTCTGTGCAATTATGGCCAGGGCTCCCAACCGTGAAGCTTTGGAGAAAACCTGAAAGAATCAGGATTATGTTTCTTTTTCAAAAAAGGTTTATTACAAAATCAAAAATACAAAAATGGGTAAATAAAAAACAACTGCTACCCCCAAGGAGGAATTAGTTCAAAATGATTAAATAAGAGTTAGTTTACACTAGCTCCTGTCTTCTCAGAATCTTCCGTTCAGCTCCTTCAGAAAGCTCGTTCCAAAAGTCTGACCTATCATCCCCCATCCAGAGGATGGGGGATGACCTCTTTAAATCTGCTCTGTCTCTCTTGTCGTCTGCCCCAGCTCTCTCTCAAAAAATCCTCTCTGCTGTTCAGAGCTGTTCTTATATACCCTTCCTGGGCCAGCTTAAGGTCATGGGGTCATTTACCAGATACACACTTTGTAGCTTAACACAAAACATTTGGTGTCATCTTCACTACATGCAGCATTCTTCTTAACACAGGTCATTACATCATCTTTTGCAGTATTCTTCAGTTTCTCTCCAATGTTCCTGAGAGGGCTTCTGGATCTGATGGGCTTGTCTTCACTCTGTTCTCCTCCAATCCCATCTTTCCAAGCCAGGGGTGGGGCAAAGAGGTTGGGTCAGTCAACCTGACCTTTCGCCCAGTTCTGTCCTCTTGTCCCTGTGACCCTTGTGTGACCCTTGTTTCTGACCACAGTTTTTTTTTTTTACCTGCAGCCCAGCTCCTGTCTTCTGGGTGATTTTGCTCGCACAAGCCAGTTCAGTGTGGCTCACCTTTTGACCCCGTACTTGCCACTGTCTTTGGCATGTGGGGACTCGCAACAATATTACCTTAAACTTAAATTACCTTAAAGGAAGTCAGAACACACACACAGAGGGATTAGATTCTTAATTTGGTAAATTGCAACAAACCTTAAACAGACAACAAACTCTGCAAAGTGTGACACTTTGCAAAGGGTGAGAAAGAATCAGACCATACAACACGGAAGCCATTTTCCTCTCACAAAGGAGCCGAAGCTGTGGAGGGGTTTTTATTTGCACATACACACCCAGAAATACCATTAGCGTGAAACCCCTGCCTGACCAGTTTGCTTTTAATTAATGGAATAACACCTCGAAACCCCTCGAGCCGAAAGGAGTTTCTGAAAATACCCAAAACGTAAACAAATAACTAGGTCAGGGTTTTTCCTAACCACATTTAAGCAGCAAAGGTGAATGAACTCTTCACATAGACAAAGGAAAAGATTTCACAACAATAATGAACAATTAAAAATACCTAACAATCCCTCCTGATGTTCATTTTTGTTGTTATAATAAATCAGAGTAAGATGTCAATAACCCAATAGTCAATGAGTACGAATTATGAATCAATACGATGATTTTAGCTTAACAATAACCCAAACACCAAAATCTACTTTATCCTGTGTGCCTAGCTTTATTAAGATAACCATAACAGATGCAAGAAACTTTAACACGAGTTGATATGAATTATCAGATACCAGCCAACTCAGTCGATCCGTTGGATTTCAGGAAGTTGCTAGAGGGGGAAAGTTGATGTTAAAACAATGTCTTTCATAGAATGGTGTTGCCCTTTCGTCGAGATGAGACAGACCCAGACTCTCTTTCTTCAGCTCAAATGTCCTCGTAAGGACGCCCATCTTCAAGCAACGTGAAGTGGGGTGGGGCAGAGAGCCAACCTGCCCTTGGCCACACCAGTTGTGTAGCAGGAGAGAGAGAGACATTCTGAGAGATGGTGAGGGGATGTCTTTTGGACAGGGAGCCATGAAACCAGACGGGAGTTTTGGGGTACTGGATACGTCGTTGGAGGCAGGTCACAGTGTCGTGTAGACGGACCCAGGAGGGGTCTCAAACACCAGATGTCGATTCCGTTGTTCCTCCCAACTGCTGCTATTCCTCTCGTTCCATCAGATACTGAGGGGCAGTTTCAGAGCAAAGTGAGATCCCCCACCATCAGCAGCGACATGGTGGATTGGCCCTGCAAGCTGAAGGCAGATCATTTACTTATCTGCCGTCCTCAGCGAGCCTGCATGCATTCTATCCGATGATGATCAGTTGTAGAGGCCCTCTCAGCAGTATGTAGCAGTGGGAGGGATGAGATGAGTGACCTTGATGCCTCATTTGTGGTGGTATCACATGCAACAGGACCCCAAACTCCTTGGTTCCATGGCCTGCGGTGAGAAAGCGCAAAATGGTCATTGTGGCTTTTTGACATCTTCAACAACAACCATTCAGCTTTATCCAGTCCAGTTTGAATTAATGGGGCTCAAATTCACCTGAAATTCACCAACAAAGTCCACTCAGTATCATCTCTAAGCTGGAATCAACTCATATAATCATCAGCAAACTGTACACTTATTAACTGGTTGATAAGACTCATTTAATAAGAAGTTTTTAGGTTTATGAAAAAGCCAAACACCTTTCTGTAAAAACAGTAAGTCAAATTATTATGGCCAGATATCTCACCTTGGCAAAGAGTCTGCTTATGACAAGAATCCAAGAAACAAACACAAAGTCTCACACCAGGATGTTCTTACTTGTTTACGGATCAGGCAACTTAAAGGCAAAATAAAACATTTAAACAACAGTCATAGTAAAAGAAAGGATGTAAATATATCAATCCAGGAGTTAGAAAATCAAACTGAATAAAATCAAACAACAGTAACTTATTATAGCATAAAATCATTAGATTTGAAAAGACTGTCTCAGCAAGAGAAAATTAACAGAGCTTTAACAATTAACCCTAAGAAATAACATTTCTGTCTCTTTTGTCCTTTACTGATAAAGATCTGAGACAGACCTTTGTTGGCTCAGAGCCAGAAAACACTTATCTGATTAACTGTTCAGCATGACAGTTTTGACACCTTCCTTCAGAAATACCTCTTCCGACTAGTGGAACTGGTCAAAGTCTCCCAGCAACAGCAGATTTTGAAAAACAAATCAAATGAAGATTTAACAATATCAGGGAAAATTCACACTCCCTGAAAGTAAAAAGTAAAGATAAACCCAATATACAATTAACTGCAGATAAAAGAACATAGGATGGGGTCAGAGTACTTTAAACCAATTCTATCACCAAAGAAAATAACCCAATAAAATAAAACTGCATAATCTAAACATGGTGACACTAGCTTACATCTATCAGACTAGAAAATTTAAACAATAGGTCTCTTAGCATTAGAATGTTAAACTTAAATTTTTTAAACTTAGTTGCTTCACAGCTAATCTGTTTCTGTCTGGTGACGACAGAGCTATGCTGGAATTCACAAGGGGCAAAAGAAAAGAGTCTGTCGTTTTAAAATGGCAAAAGCTATTTTTAAGGTTTTGTACCTCTTAAAATGTAGACCAGAATATCTAATTTAATTTGAGGCAATCGCGTGAATCTTTCCCATCATATTCAGTCGATGAAGCTGAAGGAGTTAATTTACTTAGGATGGATGCATTTATCCCTGTTTAACTGTATTTTCTTAACATTCTAGTATTTAGCTAATCACCACACCTTTTTTTCTGTCTTCCATACACTCACTGACTAACACATGAACTTTTTACTCATTCCTAATTAAATTTTTGACCAAAGATTAAATGTAAAATAAAAATTTCAGAACCAAACATTTCTTTCCCTACGTTCATATCTCTCTCCTTTAATTCTTCTTCAAACATTTCTTTAAACTTCCTATCCTTTGTTTCACACACACACACACACACACACACACACACACACACACACACACACACACACACACACACACACACACACACACACACACACACAAACAAACACACAAACACACACACACACACACACTACTGAACACACCATTTCAGAATTACCTCTAGATTCATACTTTCTCATACATGCACAGACAGACATTCTCATACATGCACAGACAGACATTCTCATACATGCACAGACAGACATTCTCATACATGCACAGACAGACAGAAAAACAGAAAAACAGACAGACAGAACCGGTTCAAACTTCAAAATTGTAGCTACACAATCACACAGGTTTCATACACTCAAAAACTCAGATATGCACTCACACTGATGCTCAGAACTGCAGTTGAGTTTTACAACATTCCTGAAGTCCTAAGGCACGCATACCTACACGGCAGCTTTCACACACACAGAAACACAATGAGTCGGCAGACGCACAGGATGACAAGGAGTGAATTTTAGAACGGTTTGGATTCTTTTAGCCAATTATAATGATGATTACTCTCTGCACCATGAAATTTTATTTAACATCCCAGTGACAGTATGATTTTTAGCATCTATCATTTCCTACTCGACACCAGCACATGGGCTCCGTGCTGCGTGTATATGGGCTCACAACGGTTTTAGGCCCACTACACATTCACCTGTATTTTACCACCCACAGCAGCACTGTGGGC
Source organism: Nothobranchius kuhntae (assembly GCA_006942095.1). Classification (NCBI taxonomy): domain Eukaryota; kingdom Metazoa; phylum Chordata; class Actinopteri; order Cyprinodontiformes; family Nothobranchiidae; genus Nothobranchius; species Nothobranchius kuhntae. Next base: position 111,789 of record SSNQ01034050.1, read on the forward strand.
TGCCTGTGCCCCGCAGACACAGACGAATTACAACCCAGCAGGTCTACAGCCACGGTTCACGTTGCACACGTGTAACCCTTAAATGGACACGAAAACGTCTTTTCGTGCGTGAATGCCTAGTCACCACACTCAGCTTAAAAAACACACTGCCAACTAGTTATTTAGGAAAAGGGTGCAATTTAATTTAGGTACTTACTTTCCCTCTGCATGGCGTCCTGAGTCCGGTAAGCGAGAGCCTTAGGCGGAAGATCGCCTGCGGAGCTAAACAGCTGGTTGGTGACATGGTGAGTGTTAATCACAAATCCTCAAAAACCCTGGAAAATCTACTTCTAACAGAAGCAATCTCCCACCGAAAGGCTCTGCTATTGCCCGCATTCTCCACCACTATGTTAGGTAATTTAATTTAGCATTCTTCACCACTATGTTGGGTATTTTAATTTATACTATTGTTCTTATATTACCTTAAACTTAAATTACCTTAAAGGAAGTCAGAACACACACACAGAGGGATTAGATTCTTAATTTGGTAAATTGCAACAAACCTTAAACAGACAACAAACTCTGCAAAGTGTGACACTTTGCAAAGGGTGAGAAAGAATCAGACCATACAACACGGAAGCCATTTTCCTCTCACAAAGGAGCCGAAGCTGTGGAGGGGTTTTTATTTGCACATACACACTCAGAAATACCATTAGCGTGAAACCCCTTCCTGACCAGTTTGCTTTTAACTAATGGAATAACACCTCGAAACCCCTCGAGCCGAAAGGAGTTTCTGAAAATACCCAAACGTAAACAAATAACTAGGTCAGGGTTTTTCCTAACCACATTTAAGCAGCAAAGGTGAATGAACTCTTCACATAGACAAAAGAAAAGATTTCACAACAATAACGAACAATTAAAAATACCTAACAGACTTGCTCGATGCCATAAGTCATCACAAGGTCCAATGTATGATGGCAGGAGTGGGTGGAGCTATGTATTCTTTGAGTAAAACCAATTGAGTCTAAGATATTACTAAAGGCTACATTGAGGCAATCATTTTCAATGTCCACATGAATATTAAAATCCCCCATTATAATGACCGATGGGCATCCTTATGTTCGAACATGGTGTTCCTTATGGTCAAACTGCGGTTTGCACAGAAGTCCAATAACAAAACACCACCCGAGTTCAGATCAGTTCCTCTCAATCACACCCCTCCAGGTCATGCTGTCATTGCCCGCGTGAGCATTGAAGTCCCCCAGCAGGACAATGGAGTCCCCTGATGGAGCACTGTCTAGCACTCATCCCAGGGACTCCAAAAAGGGTGGGTAGTCTGAACTGATATTTGGCCCATAAGCACAAACAACAGTCAGGACCCGTTCCCCGACCCGAAGGCGCAGGGAAGCTACCCTCTTGTCTCCCGGGGTAAACCCCAACACACAGGCAGAGAGTCTTGGGGCTAACAAAAAGCCAACCCCAGCCCTCCGCCTCTCACCCGGAGCAACTCCAGCAAAGGAGAGTGTCCAACCCCTCTCAAGGACTTGGGTTCCAGAGCCAATGCTATGTGTCGAGGTGAGTCCGACTATCTAGCTGGTACCACTCAACCTCTGCCACAAGCTCCTGCTCCTTCCCTGCCAGCAAGGTGACGTTCCATGTTCCAATAACCAGTTTCCTTGTCCGGGGATCGGACCGCCAAGGCTCCCGCCTCGGTCTGCCACCTGATCCACACTGCACCAGACCCTTCAGGTTCCTCCTGCGGTTGGTGGGTCCACAGTCGGATGAGCCCATGTATCCGGTTCAGGCTGGTTCCGGCCGGGCCCCATGGGTGAAAGCCCAGCCACCAGGCGCTCGCTCACGGGCCCCAACCCCAGGCCTGGCTCCAGGGTGGGACCCCGGTAACCCTCCGGGCCGGGTACTCCGACTCTTTGTTTTTTCGTCCATGAAAGATCTTCTGAACCGTTCTTTGTCTCACCCTTCACCTAATACCCATTTATCATGGGAGACCCTACCAGGGGCACAAAGTGCCCCAGACAACATAGCTCCTAGAACCATTAGGGCACGCAAACTCCTCCACCGCGATAAGGTGACAGTTCAAGGAGGAGGTCCATGTACTCTGGGTCAGCAAACTGCGGCTCACAGTGTTTTGTCAGTTTAAAAAACCACAGTGCAACCTGGTTAATTGAAGGATACTTGTCCCCCTCCAGCTCTTCACTTGCAGTTTTGAAAAGGACCAAAAATTCTGTGAGTGTGTTTAACACATCCAACTGAATATGAAGCTGTTCTTGTAACGCTTGCTGGATCTCACGAAACTGCCTACTGACAAACTGCATCATGGCAACTTTGCTGTTCCACCGAGTTTCGCGCTCCTGGATTACTGCGTGTGGAAGCTGGGCAACGGTATTGGATTTTTTCAGGTATGTCACGAGACATTTACATTTCTCAATGACATGACACACGTCTTGATGGTGTGTTTTCTTTCAAGTCAAATGTGTGTTTAAGGATGAAGTTTATCACATGTGCGGCGCATGGCATCCACCTGTAGCTTCAGAGAGCAGCTTTCATGTTTGCACCCTGATCACTCACAAACAAAACTTTTTGTAAACGATCAGCATTAATCCTGAAGTCATGAAGCTCTTTCATCATCTGTTCATATATGTTGAAAGCAGTTTTTTTAAGAGAGGAGTCAAATTCAGTGGTTGTTATGACACGACTCTTCAGTTTCCAGTCCTCGGTTATGAAGTGAGCTGTAAATGCTGTGTATGCGTGTTTATTATACTCGTCCGTCCACGTGTCTGTGGTAATTGCAATACCACAGTCCAGAGCTTTGTTGACCTCTTGAGCAAGTATTTCTTTTTGTTCTGCGGCCTTTGTTTTGGCTCTGTCGCAAACAGTTTTTCTGTGAGGGACTATGCTGCTTGCATCCACACGCCCATAACGCGTTGATAAGACACTGGGCCACAGAATAAAATCCATTTCCAGATACCATGTCAAATGGGCACAGATCTTGACAGCACAATTCAGCACAGGTGTCCGTAACTTCAGATCTGACCTGCGATGGGACTTTTGTAATTTAAAAAAATGCAGTTATACCTGCCTGACCCTGAGATAAGTCCTTCTTCTTAGTTCCTTCGCCGCAAACATGTCTTGCCATGCAGGACGTGCCCGTCTTGTGACTGTCATGCTTGTAGAGCTTCTCACAGGAATTGCATTTCACGTAGCCAATGCTGCTGTTGTCTGCGCTGATTACCTCGCTGAATCTTTCCCAAACACAAGATTTAGCAGTTTGTCCCTCCTTTCTTTTAAGAATGTAAACTCCTGAAAGAATTTTATCCAAAATATCGTCCTCCACTGTTTTGTTGATGTGGCCTGAAGTAAAAATTTATTGAACCGTCCCAACCCGACCTGCGGGTACCGCATGTTAGAAGTCAATTTGTGCATCACTAGAGTGGACCAACACTCCACAGGCCACAATCAATAACCTGATCAACTCTATGAGACGGAGATGTGTTGTCCAGTGTCAAGGGATTTTGAAACTGGGGGGGGACAAATTTCCAATGTAAACATGTTTTATTTAAACTTTAACAGATTTTCAGCATACCAATCTTTTAGGGCTGGGCAATAAATCAAAAATGTATCGTTATCTAAATTTCTGACCCTTACTGAGAATTTTTCCCATGTCAATACATTTGATAATAAAAAAAATATATGTGTGTAGGTTGGCAACGTTTGTGTCGCTTTAGGAAGCTGTACCACCTTGACATAACACACGTGACAGCCCCGCCTAGTGGACAACTTCTGTTTCTTCGCATACCTGTTATCGTCCATTTATCGTTAGAGGTGAAATCCTCAATATATCGTGATACGGATTTTATGCCATATCACCCAGCCCTACAATCTTAACAGAAAACATAAAAAGCTCTATGTAAAAAAAATGCACATCAAATATAATAAAAAACGATATTCACTTATCACTTAGCACTGGTTCCCAAACTTTTCAGCCTCTGACTAACAGATGTTCCTTCTTATTATGTTATTTAAAAAATTATTATATTTGGAAAGTTTTAATTTATATATAAATATACAAATCTTTTTAAATGTTATATTTTACTTTTATTTTTATGATTGTGGCACACTTTGACATCCATATGTAATGCATCGGCATCTGCCCCTTTTACGGCTGTTTTTTTTACATTATCGCTATGTCTGTTTGTGGTGTTTTTACCATCATTTCTACATCCATCACGTCCTAAAGAAGGATAAACAAATGTGGCGGAGCTCATGGTAGGATACCTTCTTTATGAAGCTTGCCCCTTTAACCTTGATTACTAATTACCCGAACTGGGAGAATGCACAACAATGCCACCTTGGGAATTTCACCCAAGGAATTAAAATTAGATACCTCTAGGCACAAGTAGGTTCATGCTCCAAAGCGGCAGAAATGAGGTTGCAAACGTTTCACAAATTTTTTAAACAACTATATTTTTAAAAGACAAATTTAAACTGTGCATATTTCAAAATACTAATTTAAGAAGAAAGGGAATTTAAACAAAGAAAAATACCTGGTGTCACAAGGCTGGAGCTTACCAAGGTGTAGTGGAACCACTGGAGGTTTTAGCAAAATAAGAAAAACTAAATACAAAAATCACCCCAAGCAATAGTGAGCAGTCACACAGNGAAGTTAAAACTTCCCTTATCTTAAGGTTTCTTTATATTATTCTATTACAAACTGTAAAGTAAGTCCTGATAATTCAGAGACCTATGATCGACATGCTTACCTCTGTGCAATTTATGGCCAGGGCCCCAAACGTGAAGCGTTAGAGAAAACCTGAATCAGGATTATGTTTCTTTTTCAAAAAAGGTTTATTACAAAATCAAAATACAAAAATGGGTAAATAAAAAACAACTACTATCCCCCAAGGAGGAAGTAGTTCAAAATGATTAAATAAGAGTTAGTTTACACCAGCTCTTGTCTTCTCAGAATCTCCCCGAAACAAGACTCCAATCTTCCTGTCGTAACTCTCTCAGCCCGATCTGAGCTGCATCCTTTTATATCATTCCTGAGACTGCTCTAAACAATGTAAGAGTCACAAGTCATTCTCTCCTGACAGTTTAGGTCAAGGGGTCATTTACCAAATACACTTTTTTAGCTCTACATAAGACATTTGGTATCATTTTCACTACATGCAGTATTCACATGAGGGCACAAAAGTTCATGTTGCACTCCTGGAATGGGAGCACAGGCCATAAATCTTCATGTTGGTAGCAAATTGTAGATCTTCCTTCAGCATTCCTGAGAACTTCTGGGTCCAGATGGACTGTCCTCACTCCATTCCAGTCCTTCTTTTCCCGTCAGAGGAGGAGCCAGGGGAGGAGTCATGGGTGGATCCATGGGTGGATTCAGAGAAGCCAGCCTGCCTTTTGACCCTTTGCCCAGTTCTGTCCTCGCCAGCAAGTCCTGAACTATTGTCCTCTTGACCCTTGTGTGACCCTTGTCTCTGACCACTGTTTCTAAGCCTTGACTGGCCAGGACTCGCGACATCCCCCACGGGGACGAACTTGGGCAAAGGACCATAAAAAGATAGAGCAGCAATGCAAGCCTTCATAAATCTAGCATCCAACTCACTCAGGAACGGCTGAACACTCAGACACCTAACTGTGGCCTCCACATCAACCCTCATTGTCATCATAATGCCATCATCAGCTACGGGTAAACACAAGGTCCCTTTGCGGGTGGTTACATAACCTTTAAACTGCCTCCTTCCATCTGTGGGATCTTCGCCCAAAAAGAATAAAGATAAATCCATCACTGGAGCCTCTCCACGCGGAAGCGATCCCATCATTTGCGGTGGGAAGCTGGCGCTGAAAACCAAAACATGATTTCTCGTATCTAACAAAGGTGCGGTCCCAAAAGAGTCACCGACTTCTGGGCCGAACCATCCAGTCTTTACAGACAAAATATTCATAAACTGAAAGCAATCTATCATCTTGCCTTGACAAACGAAGTAACACCCCTTCTGGGATTTAATCCTCCATCTCATTTCTCTCCCAGGTGCGATTCGGACAGGGGGAGGAATGCCTGCTGGCTCCCTTGCTGTTGGTGTGGAGGGGGCAGAGGGGATGGTATCTGACCTTTCAATCTGTTTCCGGCCTGCCGTCCTAATTCGTTTTTTGACTGCTTAAATTCCCCTGTGCAATCCCACGCCTGCACTTGTCGGATTTTTTCTGCAGGAGAGAGATTAGGCCACATCGCAGCCATCATTAATCCCCCTGGCAGATCAGCTAAAAGTTTTTCCTGCTGGACTTGGGAAAGCCCTGCGATTGTTCCCAAACACCCAGCTAATGTAACTTTTCCTGTACTGATTTCAGCACTTAAAGCTTTCCTCCGTCGTTCACCAGAATCCTCACCAATCCCTCTGGGAGAACTCTCCGCCAAGGACATCAGCGAGGCTCCTGGGGTTAAACGCAGATCGTTCTTTAATGCTATAACCTGAGAAATCTCTGGACTTGAAAGCTGTTCAATCGTCATACCTCGATCCTGAAGTCTCTGTACATATCCAGCGTCTGTCTCACCCGATGCTCTTTGTGGCAGGATGGTATGATCAAAATGTCCTAAGCTTACTCTTGACTGTTCCTGAGCAGTTTGCCAATATGGGGAATATTCCTGTTCTAGGATTCTCTCTTTAGGCATTGAATTAAGCTGTCCTCCCTGCGGAGTGCTTCGGTTTGCATCCAAAGGTTGGGAGGGGCTGCACGGCGAGTAGCAGTGAGTTTTCACTGCCGAATCTCTAGCCATACATCCACCTCGATAAAAATCATATCCTTGGCCTAAATAAGCATGCTTAAAAGGCTGACCCCATCCTGATTGTAACATGACTTCTTCCCTACTTTTTGCTGCTTGAATTGCCGAAGCCGTGAAGCCATCTACAGGGTACCAGTCTGGAAAAGGATTTTCTGCTTCTTCTCCTGCATAATTCTGGTCTCCCTCTGTATTAATTGCAAACTGGCCTCGTCCTGGATCTGGAACCGGTCTAACTGGGCCTATGTTAGGAGGTGCCTGAGGGTCATAATATTTCATCTGTACTGGACGGCTTTTCTTATTTAGTCCTCTAATGCCATAAACCATAGGATTTGCCTCATCTCCTTTTTCTGCTCTCTGGGGTTGCTGCTCTACATTTTCTCTGTTCTCATCTTGCTCATGGGCTGTAACTGGGGATAACCAACTCACTTTTTCAGGTGTTTTGCCTCCAGGGATCCGAGTGCTGCATTTTTGTTGGGATTCGCATTCTGACCTGAGCGTCCCTTTGGGTGTGCCACGCACCACCAGTTGGGAACCCTGTTCTTCCTCCGATTCAGCCTC